>OVBE01002193.1:0-31815 GCA_900406425.1 Iberis pinnata | reverse complement strand
AGTTACCATCCATGACGGCGACGTTGATGATTGTGCGGCAAAGTCCGATCAAGAAAGTGGTGGAAAAATGACAGTATTTGAGACAATGGAGAACAAGAATCAGGAGCTTAAATTTCAGAATCTTGATTTGAACGCGATGTTAATGAATTTATCAAGAGAAATTGAAGAGATGAAAGGTTTAGGATCAGAGATGAATCAAAGATTCAGAGAAATGCAGAAAGAGATTGAAGAATATGAAGAAGACAAGAAAACTTTATAATCAATATTTTTCGGAGTTGTTGATCTTGAAACTGAAGTGCTGAATCTTGAAAAAGATTTGATCAGTTGTTTAAAGGGAGTTAATAAGACGGCTAATGAAGTAACGAAGTTAAAGAAAGTGGTGAGAGAGAAAGAAGGGAAGTTGGAGAGATATGAGAAAGAATCTGATATTTTAAAGAAAGATAAAGCAAAGATTAAAAATAAAATCAGAGATTTAGAAAGGAAGATTGGCATTTCTAAAATGAAGGAAATGGAAGAGAAGAGTAAGAGGATACGATTTGAAGAAGAGATGAGAGAAAAAGTGAATGAGAAAGAGAGTGAGATTAATGAATTAAAGAAGAAAGTTCATGTTTTGAATGATGAGAAAGAGAGTGAGATTAATGAATTAAAGAAGAAAGTTCATGTTTTGAATGTTGATCTGGTGAAGAAGTCGAAGAGAATCAGAGAAAAACCAATGGGTGATATACCCATAGAGAAGTTTCAGTTTGAAGCAGCTCAACTTGAAACTGTAGCTGCAACAAGTGAATTACAGAAACTTGGAAAAATGAGTACTAAAATTCTAACTCAATCCGACATGAACATAGAGAGGGATTATACTTTCATTGTAATACCAGAGAAAAGCTATTCAAATGCAAATGACAATTGTATTGCAAAGGTTAAATAAGAAGTTGTTAGACACGTGTCCTTGATAGAGAAACTCTTGGAGAATGCAAGAATCATTGCTGATACATCCATAGAAGCAGAAGAGTTTGCAGAGGATGATAAGAAAGTTAAAGAGAATATTTTTGCAACCACACACAATTCTCAATCTAGCAACATGGCAAGTAATGAAGTTAAAAGAGAATCGTTTATCGCTTTAATGAAGAAAAAGCTAAAGATCAATGGTGATGGCAGTGAGAATGAAAAAGATGCTAACTCCGATGGAGTGAGATTGAGTTTCAAGATATCATTTTTTCTGCTTGAGTTCATGGGTTTGGTATGCGATCAGATTATTGGTACATTATACCTATTGTGGGAACATGGAGAGATATGAAACGCTAGGAGGTCTCACAAAAGTTGGGGATAATCAGAAATTGTTAGTTGAAATGTATTCTTGTGTGCATGTGGAGATCATTATCATAGTGTTTCAAGGGAATGAAGAAACAATTGTTAGATTCATACTGTTTGATATAGGAATGGATAAGTGTGTTTGGAATCATGGGGGAAATGAGACTAAACAAGTTAAATGGAATGAGTTGAAGAGTTGAAGAGTTGTTGTGTTTGTTAATTACAAACCAATGCAAAACGTGGTTTAACAATGTTGAAGAGTGTATTTTCTCTATGTGGATTAGAGAACAAGAAGGGTGAGCAAAAGGCAGATACCTTGACAAATGCATTTGGGAGAATCAATTTCAAAGAGATGAGAGATCTCATTGATGTTCAAGACTTGGAAGAAAAAGACTTTAAGCTTAAGGGGGAGAATGATGACTTAAGCTTAAAGAAAGCTTAAAAGGAAAAGGAAATAAGAATTCTAGAAGATTAGGTAAGATAAAATATTTAAGAGATATCTAAATATTAGAGATTATCTAAACTAATAAGATTTCCTATTCTTAGTGTTTCCTAGTTGAGTTAGGAATAGAAAGTGTTTCGTGATTAGAAATAGAAACTAGAATTCTTATATAAGGAGATGTCAATGTTGTGACATAACTTATGAGAGTTTATGAGATTTGAGAGGTTTAGGTTTNAATGATGACTTAAGCTTAAAGAAAGATTAAAAGGAAAAGGAAATAAGAATTCTAGAAGATTAGGTAAGATAAAATATTTAAGAGATATCTAAATATTAGAGATTATCTAAACTAATAAGATTTCCTATTCTTAGTGTTTCCTAGTTGAGTTAGGAATAGAAAGTGTTTCGTGATTAGAAATAGAAACTAGAATTCTTATATAAGGAGATGTCAATGTTGTGACATAACTTATGAGAGTTTATGAGATTTGAGAGGTTTAGGTTTTGAGAGATTTTCCTAAATCTAATAAAGAAGAGTTATTTCTTTATATATAAGTCTTATCATCCAACACCATCTCTTCGACATAAGATCCAAGAACATCAAATATGTTGTTGATTTTTATTAGTTCATTTTGGCTGCTCATACTTTTGTTGTTGCAGGTTTTGTTTTTGTTAACTGCACTGCTCCTCTGTTCTTCTGATTTTCGATGGTCGTTGAGTTGTTCATGTTGGTAGAATTGCGTGAGTGGTTTAATATGGACTATTGAGATAAGTTTGAAAATTACTTGAAGATCAAGTAAAGCATATTATTATTTATGTTTTAGATAAGATAAGTTTAGAAGATTATCATATATATTTTAGAAGTTATCTAAAATATATTTGGAGTTATCTAAACTTATAAGAAATCTTATTAGGTTAGGAAATTAGAAACTATGTAAGGAGATGTCAAGATGTGGCATAACTTATGAGATTTTGAGAGCTTTAAGTTTTGAGTTATTTTTTAAAAGTTAATAAGAAGATTTTTTTCTTAGACGTAATCTCTAATATCGATCAAGCCCTAATTCAATATTTGGTATAAGAGCAATTATATTGATTTAGAGAAGAAGATCAAACGAGAGAAATCAAGATGGGAGATCAAATCGTCGCACACACAAACAAAGCAAAGGAATCGAGTTCATCACTACAATATATGATGCTTAATTCAACAAACTATGTTGTTTGGACCATTAAAATGAAGATGGCTTTAAGATTTCACAAGGTATGAGACACCATCGAACTAGATACAACATACATAGAAAAGAATGATTTGGCAATGGCTTTGTTATGTCAAAGCATACAAGAAACCCCAGTTCTTCAAGTCGGTGAACTAGGTAGTGCAAGAAAAATTTGGGAAGCTATCAAAACAAGGCATGTGGGCGCAGAAAGAGTCAAGGAAGCAAGACTTCAAACACTCATGACTAAGTTTGATCGTCTTAAAATGAAAGGCATATATACTATCGATGCCTTTGGAGAAAAGTTATCAGAGATATCTTCAAAGTCAGCTTCTTTAAGAGTTATCATTGAAGAATCTTAGATAGTTAAGAAGTTTCTTTCAAGTCTTCCTCGAAAGAAACTTATACACATGGTAGCTTCTCTTGAGAAAAGGCTGGATCTAAATACAATAGGTTTTGAAGACATTATGGGAAGATTAAAGGCTTATGAAGAACGTATTAAGAATGAAGAGGACAATGATCAAATTGATGATCAAGGAAAACTCATGTTTTCTAATACAAATTCACAAGAATCTCAAGATACATACAATACAAATAGAGGAAGAGGGGGACGTTTTGCAACAAGAGGAAGAGGCCGTGGACAGTCCAATAATCAGAGGGATAAATCGAAAATCATGTGCTATAGATGTGATAAATTTGGACATTATGCATTAGTATGTACATATCGATTACTTAAACTTCAAGAAACCAAGGAAGATAAGAAGAAGCTGATACACTGATAATTCATGAGATAGTCGATATCATGATAAATGAAGTAGTTTATCTTAATGAAGAAAACGTATTCCCAAAGAAATACAAAGAAAATGTAGGCGAAAAAGATGTGTGGTAGCTTGACAATGAAGCAGGCAATCATATATCAAGTGATAGAGCAAATTTTTCAAAAATTAATGAGAAAATTACGAGAAAGGTTATATTCGGTGATGATTCACGAATTGGCATAAAAGGGAAAGGTTCTATCTTATTCATAAGTAAGAATGGAGAAAAGAAAGCGTTAGCTGATGTGTATTATATACATGGTTTAAAGAGAAACATCATCAGTCTCGACAAGCAACAGAATCAGGATGTGAAGTCACGATAAAAGGAAACATATTACTAGTGTTCGATAAAAGATGGAAAGGTGTTGGTAAAGTCCATTAGGTCAAGGAATTGTCTCTACAAAGTAAATATGGAAGTAGATAATGTCGAATGTCTATAAACCGTGATGATGGGTAAATCAGAAAGATGGCACGCAAGGTTGGGCCATATTAGAGTAGAATCCATGAAAAAGATGAACAAGGAGCAGCTAGTTTTAGGTATACCTAATATATCTATAAAAAAGGAAACATGCTCTTTATGTTTACTAGGTAAGCAAACAAGACATTCTTTTCCCACAAGCTACCTCTTATCGCGCAAAGATAAGCTACAACTTATATATGGAGATCTTTGTGGCCAATTCAACGACCTACAACAGCACAAAAGCGATATATATTTGGGCTGATAGATGATTAGTCATGATATATGTGAACTATATTACTTAATGAATAGAGTGAAGCCTTTGAGAAATTCAAGAAGTTTAAAGCAATAATAAAATTAGAAACTGGAGGGAAAATAAAAATGTTCAGCACAGATAGAGGTGGCGAGTTTACCTCTCAAGAGTTTAATGATTTTTGTGATAAAACAGGAATTCAAAGACATCTAACTGCACACCACAACAAAACAGAGTAGTAGAAAGAAGAAATAGAACAGTTTTAGAGATGACTAGAAGCATACTAAAACACATGGATCTTCCAAACTTTCTTTGGGGAGAAGTAGTTAGATATGCCACTTATCTCATCAATCCCGTTATAACAAGAGATTTGGTTAAAAAACACCATATGGATGTTTTAAGAACAATAAACCTAACTTAGAATACTTAAGAACTTTCGGCTGTATTGGTTATGCAAAGAAAGAGGCGCAAAATTTATGAAAACTTGATGATAGAGCAAGAATTACCGTGCATCATAAAGGAGCCAAACGAATAGGTTTAAAGTGGGTATTCAAGATCAAAATAAATTCTGATCGAAGCATAAACAAATATAAAGCAAGACTTGTAGCAAAAGTGTATGTTCAAAGACATGGTATAGATTTTGATGAGGTTTTTGCTCCGGTAGCTCGCATAGAAATAATCAGGACGATCATAGCCTTAGCTGCCTCAAACAGTTGGGAAGTGCATCATCTTGATGTAAAAACAACGTTTCTCCATGGAGCGTTAAAAGAAGAAGTTTTTGTGCCTCAGCCAGGAGGATACTTAGTAGAAGGAAAATAAGATAAAGTTTATAAACTACAAAGGCGTTGTATGGGTTAAAAAAAGCACCTAGGACATGGAATAACAAGTTGAATAAAATTCTTTTAGAATTAAAATTAATAAGATGCACAAAGGAAGCTTCTATATATCAAAGAGAAGAAAATGATCAATTTCTACTTGTAGCTGGTTATGTTGATGATCTACTTGTGACTGGTACTTCAATTGATCTTATTCTCGAATTTAAGGGGAGATGTCAATGAAATTCGAGATGACTGATCTAGAAAAGTTAACTTATTACCTTGGCATCGAAGTAATACAAGAAAAGAAGGGTATTACTTTGTCGCAAGAAAGGTATGCTTCTAGAATCTTGAAAAAATAAAGTATGGAATCTTGCAATGCTTCACAAACCCTTTCAATCTCGGTCTGAAGTTATCAAAGGCCAAAGAAGAGCAAGGTATCGAAAAACTGTAAAACAAGCCATTTGTCTTAGATACTTGCTTCACACTCCGCCGGATCTAGCATATTGCATCAGAATCCTATCACGTTATAAGCAAACTCTGAAAGATTCACATGGTGTTGCATTAAATCAAGTATTAAGATACTTACAAGGTACGTTTTCTTTTGGGCTAGTATTTAAACGCTCTATAAAACCATGTCTGGTAGGTTACAGTGATAACAGTCATAACGAAGATTTAGACGATGGAAAAAGTACAACTGGACACATCTTTTATCTTAATGATTGTCCAATAACATGGAGTTCAAGGAGACAATAAAAAGTTTCCTTATCCTCCTGCGAATCTAAGTTTATGGTTGCCACTGAAACTGGAAAACAAGCCATTTGGCTTCAGGATATGCTCGTCGAAATCACAGGGAATGGATGGAAAAAGGTGACTATTTTGTTTGATAACAAATATTCAATTGCACTCACAAATAACCATGTATTTCATGGAAGAAGTAAACACATACATAAAAGGTATCATTTTATTAGAGAATATGTTGAGAACGAATTGGTTGAGGTTGAGCATGTCCCGGGGAACGAGCAAAAGGCCGACATACTAACCAAGGCACTTGTAAGAGTTAAGTTCAAGGAGGTGAGAGATCTCATTAGTGTACAAAAGATTGAAGATGATAAGATCAAACTTAAGGGGGAGAATGTTGAGATAAGCTTGAAAATTACTTGAAGAGCAAGTAAAGCATATTTCCTATTTATGTTTTAGATAAGAAAAGCTTAGGAGATTATCATATATATTTTAGGATTTATCTAGAATATATTTGGAGTTATCTAAACTTATGAGAAATCTAATTAGAAATAGAAAACTAGAGACTATATAATGAGATGTCAAAATGTGGCATAACTTATGATATTTTGAGTGCTTTAAATTTTGAGTTATTTTCTTTAAATTAATACGAAGATTTATTTCTTAGATCTAATCTCTAATATCGATCAAGCCCTAATTCAATATGGACATCGTCTCTTCTTTGTTTATGAAGTTGCAAAGACACTAAGTGATTTGAAGGGTTAGACATCATACTTGGTGTTTCTGCCGAAGTTCTTTTAATAGCCCCTCAAATTTGGTGTGGGAGGTATGTCAACACGTAACTTGAATTTGAGATCCATAAAAAGCCTAAGTGATGTTTGAAGATGTGCAAGAATTTGTTGAACTTCGGGTACTCCAAAAGTTACTCATTTAACGGATATAATGATAATCCAAATCAAAGTGTTTATCCTAGCTTGAAACGATGGATTTGCGACCAAATAAACAGAAAAAAAAAATTTATCACTATATAGTTTAGGAACCTTGCGTAGAAGGATTCCTAGTTCTTTGAGTACTGAGAAAACTCATTTGATTTTACAACTTGTCTCTTATAAGCTCTTGTACTCTGTTTTTGTAGAGTTTCGAGAAATTGTTGGCTATTTTCCTGAGAACCAAGAGATGAGATTACTGCCAAGAAATGTGTAATAGCCTCTAGTTACTTTTCAGTTGGCGGCCAATTTCTTTAATACACTTCCCTTCCAAAAAATGCTTAGATGTTATTAGTGTATTAGATAATATTTTTCTATCAAATTGAGTTTGTACATTGCTATAGTATAAATTAATTGATTTGTTAGTTAATTTCAATTTCTAGCCTTGGCGAATTGTATATAACCAACTCATTTGTATATTTTTCCAAATTAATGAGAATGAGATTTATTTCGTGAAATGGTATCAGAGCGCAAATAGCTCTTTATCTATCTTCGTTCTCACTCACTTTTCGGCATCGATCATTGTTCTAAGCCATCGCCGATTTCTTCTTTCCTTCTTTAAATATTTGTTCTTGTTCTTTCATAATCATCATTTCCTCGTCTCTCTGTTCAAATTTGAGCTCAATCAAGCTCCAATTTGGTTTCAAATGGGAAAACGAAAGACTAACTTGAAGTATCGTACACTATCACCTGAGCATAAACCTGAGCAAGAACGCATCGCATCTCCAAAGAGTTTTGGAAAATCAATTTCTCATCGTGGAGCTGTTGAATCTCAAAATTGAATGCGAAATCAATGTTCTGAATCATCATTGAAGACTAACTTCAACGGGTTTGACTTTCACGTAATAGATTCTCCAGATAGTGTGCACTCACCTTATCAACTTCTTGGATCTGATCATCCAGGACTAATTCTTACTGTTGAGTTGTTAGACAGTAGTTACTATGGTACATGGTCCATCGCTCTGTCTACTAGTATAGAAGCTAAGAATAAGATGGGATTTTTAGATGGATTAATGCCTAGACCTAATGTTGATGATGTCTATTACAAGATATGGTCACGATGCAATAGCATAGTTAAAGTATGGTTACTTAACAGTTTATCGAAAGGAATTTATACAAGTATATTGTATTTCAAGGATGCATCAGAAATATGGCTAAGTCTTCACACTAGATTTCACAAATTAAATCATCCTAAGTTGTATAAGCTTAGACATCAATTGCATTATCTTAAGAAAGGTAGCATGAATCTATCTGCCTATCATACGCAAACTCAAGATCTATGGGAAGAACTATCCAATTTTGATAAAGTTTCTCATATTGGAATTGTTAGCTGAAAGGGAAACAAATAGAGTGATTGATTTCCTCATGGGATTGAATGACTCTTATGATACAATTTGAAGTCAAATCTTATGAAAAATAATTTGCCTACTCTGCATGTTGTTTATAACCTGCTTGATAAGCAAGACACTCAACTAGTACTGAAGCTATTGCGTTTCAAGTGGGTTATAATTCTCAGCCTATTAATAAGAATGTCTACAATACCAGCAATCAAGGTTCATCTTCAACAAGGAATAATTTTTTTCTTTAAAGAAAGGCATGTATGTACCTACAGAAATGGTGTTGGTCACATTGAAGACCGTTGCTACAAAAAACACATAGATATCCAGCTGTTTTAAACCTAAGCAGAAGTTCAACAAATCTTCAACTTCAACAAATATGGTCATAGCAAACTCAACATAACATAATCAATCAACAGCGGATCTCTCTACCACTCAAATTCAGCAAATTGTCTTCTTCCTCAGCACTAAGCTGCAGAATCCAAACATCATTGCTAGTCCAGGAGTTCATTATGCTTCTATATCTTCTAATTCTCTTTCTTCAAACCTTTGCCCAATTTTGGTAACATTTATCCCTTTATCCTTTGTACTTTTTTGGAATTGAAAGGCCTTATATGTTGGTTGTTAACACTTGAGTTATAGATTCAGAAGCAAGAAATCATATTTTCCATGATAAATCATCGTTCAAAAATCTTAAATCAATCCATAATACAATCATCATCTTACCCAATGGATTTCTTTTGAGCATTGTAGGGATATGGACAGTTGTATTAGGGAATAAGCTAGTCCTTCACAAGGTCTTACATATTTTACAATTTAAATTCAATCTTTTGAGTATCAAGTCCTTAACTAAAGAGTTAAATTGTATAGTGTGGTTTGATGACATATACATGAATCTCGTATTGGAATAGGTAGACAAGTGGGCAAGCTATACTTTCTAGATATTGAGTCGATCTCTAATAAAGGTGATATGATTATAGGTGTGAGGATCAAGTTCCTGAATGCTTCTCCAATGGTTGTGATGTTAATGAAACGAAAATGGAGTGAATTGATACGATCCTGATTTTATTCCCCTTGGATCTTTATCTTTGAATGAAGCTATTTGGACAGAATCTCAACTTCAAGTGAAGAACACTTGGTGGAACTTGATGGTGATGGAATATGGACGAAATAGAGATGAAAATGATGATAAAACAAACAAGAGATGATGAACTTGTTTGAGGGTTGAATGGATCTCTAAAAGACAGCGCTTGTAAGAGAATCCTGAATTCTAGTGGTTTGGTTCTCACCACTTTGAATTGTTTTGAGTCAATAGTATAAGGGTTTTAGTATAACAATTGACTGATCATATTGATAGATTTTTTCCACAATATAAAGGAAGAATGTTGTACATGCACAACTTCTTATAAATACACAAAACAATTAATACAAAAGGCTCCCATGCAAGTTTAAATGAAGTTTGACTTTAAGAACGAAAATAAGGTAGAAATGGATAGAAATGGACTTAAATATCATTAAGAGGCTTTTGTATAAGTGTTGTGAACAAGTCTCATTAAAAACTTTGTTTGGGAAACCCAATGGGACAAAACCAAACCAAGGAAAAGAGTGCAAGCCACAACACCTCTCTTGATGATTATCAAGGTAGCTTGTATCACAACCAATATGATTGGATTAGCACACACTAGATTTCCCGAGATAGTATAGAGAAGTTGTTGAAGTGTAGCTTCAAGTACAAGACTTTTATTCTCTTTTTCTTTCTTCTTGATACTTGTCCTAACGCTCCAGCAAGTTGTTTAGCCTTTGATCTTGTTATATTCTAGCTTGAAACTCCAAGGTCTCCTTATCTACAAGCTTATCCTTATCTTCAACACTACAAGACATCAGGCTTTTATTAGCGGTTGATAAACACTATAAAACTCATCCATAGCGTCGCGTAAAGTGCTTTGAGATGCCCCACGATAGTAGCTCTGGCACTTTACATAGCGGTTATGCTATGTTTATTAATTTAACCATAGCACATTTTCATACGTCATAATAAACTCTTACAATAGCGCGGGTTTTATGATATAAGTAAATGACATAATAGCTTTTAGATTTCAGTTTTCATAGCAGTGGTTTATTATTATAATTATGTTTATTTCATAGCAGTTAATTACAGTAAAATAGCCACGTAAAAGTACTATTGATATTTAGTAAATATTCAAATTATTATTTTTAATTCTAGTTTAATTAATTTATAATAATATCTGAATTGAAATTAGAATACAAATAAAATAAGCTGAAATTCTAAAATTTTATAAAATCATAAATTATTTTCAAATTACAAATGTCAAAACCAATAATAAAAGACTATTTACATTTGACTACTCTACAACCATAATGCCTTCACCATCATCCCTCACATAAGAACATTCATTATCACTATCTAAATCATTATCCACTTCTTGCACATCTATGGGAGCATTAACAAAATCTTCCTCAGTTTTTGACTCATGATAACCTCTAGGTGGTGCTCTCATAACAACATACCAATTAGAGGAGTCATATTCTCTTGAGTATAAAACTTGTCTGGCTTGAAAAGGTAAAATAAAATGGTCATTCATATATGTTGCTTGGTTCATATGGAGGTTGACAAGAGTGAAGCCATCTTCTTCTTTCACACTATTACCTTTGTTTGCCCAATTGCATCTGAATAGTGGAATTTTAAAAAAGTTATAATCCATGAGTATAATCTCCTTTATAACTCCATAGTATGTGACCATATCAGCCATATGACTCTGATCTCGAGCACTTGATCTACATATGCTGAAAGCTTTGTATGTTAGACCCATGTTTTGTGTTTGCCGCTTAACTGAATCCATATGAAATCGATGCCCTTTAATCACAAATCTTTTATGTTTAACTGCAATGTTCCTTGGTCCAAATTCCAACCACCTTAGTTTGGTAGAAAATTGATCCTTTGCATTGCAAGGTATCTGAAGACAATTCAATTAACAGTTTAAGCAATGCAAACATAAACTTTACCAACACTCAAACATAATACATAAACCAGTGCAAACATATGACAATTTAAATAACAATTTAAACAATGCAAACATAAACTTTACCAACACTCAAACATAATACATAAACAAATGCAAACATAAGACAATTCAATTAACAGTTTAAACAATGCAAACATAAAATTTACAAACACTCAAACATAAGACAACATGAAATCTGATATTCCAATATAACATAACATATATAAACAGAGCAGATATAAACCATCATTATTTTGTAAAATGGATCTGATATGTCAATAAAACAAAGCAGATATAGACCATCATTATATTGCAAAACGAATCTGATATGCCAATAAAAAAGATCAGATGTTGACTATCATTATTTTCCAAAACGAAGTTGATATGCCAATAAAATATATCAAATATAAACAGAACATATATAGACCATCATACAATTTTATTTATAAACTAATAGAGTGCAAAACAAAATCAGACATACCATAAATATGGAAACATAGAGCCATCTTATAAAATGCAAACATTTTTCTTTATCCATTGTGGAAACTGATCCGTATGTTTTTTCCATAACATAGTTTCATTCCTAGCACATCGAGCATCATTATTTTACAATTCCTCCATATGCATCCTGAAAATACAATTATGAAAGAGTTACAAGTACTAAATACTCAGAACTATAACTGATGCGTAAAGGATCAAGAATAGTTTTAATAAGAGTGTATCTTACTCAACATAAGGATCCATAATTGACATGTTCATCAGGATATATCTATGTGCTATGTCCCTATCTCTATCCGAATGGATAACATCCTCACCCTTCTGCAATGTTCTACCTTCAAGCATTGTTGTATCTTGCTCAATATCTTCATTACGATTAAGTACTTCCTGAACTGATACTGACTTTTGTAGAAACTCCAAACAGAATGAGATGCATTCATTAGCTAAATATCCCTCAGCCATACACCCTTCCGGCATTATTCTTGATAAAAGCTTTTAGTGTTTTCATGTACCTAACACTCAGTCAAAAAAGTACTAAATTCAGAAAATCATCAGTGAAGTAAACAACCAAATGAATATATCATACCTTTTAAAAGGATACATCCAGCGAAAATGAACCGGACCTCCCAAACGGGCCTCTCTTGTTAGATGTATCGGTAGGTGGAACATGATATCAAATAGGGATGAAGGAAAAAACCTTTCAATTTCACACATTGTCTCCACAAACTCATACTCTAAAGTTATCAGTTTCTCAATGTAAATTATACGTTGACACAATCTATTGAAGTAATTACATAATCTATTAACAGCAATCCTAGGTCCTTTAGGTAACAAACCTCATAAAGCAACCAGTAACAAGTTTTGTAAGAGCACATGATAATCATGAGACTTCAAACCATTGATATTAGGAGGGTTCATTGACACACTATTTGCTATATTCCCACAATAACCATTTGGACCCCTAAACTTGGATAATCTCTTACAAAATATTAAATTTTCTTATTTAGTTAACCAATAAGGTGCTGCTGGTAAGTATATTCTCTTACCTCTTACTCTGCATGAAGTTTAACTCTTATTCCAAAATCTTCCAAATCTTTTCTTGCTTTCAAACCATCTTTTGACTTAGCACTTTGCATTAATGTTGACAATATGACATCAAAAATATTCTTTTCTACATGCATGACATCAATGTTGTGACAAACCGAAAAATCCTAAGAAATGAAAAAAGCAGTCTGTTAACAATAAAACATAATCAGAAAGAATTACAAATAAATTCATTTACCTTTCAGTGAGGTAGTTCAAAGAATATAGATTTCTTCTTCCATCGCCATAGATGATCTGACTCTTCACAATGTTCCTCTTGAACAATATCATCATCCAACAATTCATCTCTTCTCCTTTTTCTTTCCTTTTCAAGGGGTTTTCCAAAATCATTTTTGAAATCTTTAAGTGTGTTATATATTTCTTCTCCAGTTTGGATCCTACTTGCATTTCCTTCCTCTATAGTTTTGTCAAACCATCCCTTTTTGTATTTGTACGGATGATTAGGAGCTAGTCTCCTTCTATTTCCCATGTATACATACTTGCGACTATGCTTAAGCCATGTACAGGGCGTATCCTTCCCACATATGTTGCAAGCTTGTTTCCCCTTTACCTTACAACCAGAAAATGTTCCTAAAGCCGGATAATCACTTATACTCCAAAGCATCCATGCTCTCAATGTGAAGGTCTCTTTCTTGAATGCGTCATATACTTGGATACTGTCAACCCACATATCATTTAAATCATCTATCAAAGGTGCTAAATAGATGTCTATGTTGTTACTTGGAGCAGTTGTACCATGGATCAACATAGTGAGCATTATATTGTCAGACTTCATATAAATTGTTGGAGGAGTGTTGTAGTTAACCAACAAAACTGGCCATGTGTTGTACTTGGTATTCTGAATGGAGAAAGGATTCATTCCATCTGTAGATATACCAAGCTTTAAGTTTCTTGGTCCAGCAGCAAATTCTAGCCATTTATCATTAACTTATGTCCAACACAAATAGTCGACATGATGTCTCATTGTACCATCTTCTGTTGCATTGCAATGATGCCAACAAATGTCCTCGGCCATTCAATCTGATCTAAACATCCTCTTGAATCTGTCTTTGATAGGAAAATACCTGAGAACCTTTGTTGGAATTCCAACTTTAACCTTAGAACTATTCTTATGTATCTCCCACCTTGAAGTATTACACCTTGGACAAGTATCCAAGGGTTTATACTGCTTTCTATATAGTATACAATCATTCTTGCAAGCATGAATGATTTCATATCCAAATCTAAATATCTTCAAAAATTTCTTGATTGAATTTATAGACTTCGGAAGAACATTTCCTTCAGGTAACATCTCATGTATTAAAACTAGTAACTGATAAAAGAAGTTTTCAGACATCCCACTCTTCACTTTTATTCTGTATAAACCCATGATTGCAGATATTAAGGTGTGATTAGGAAAAGTAGAATACAAAGGAGTTTCTGCTTCTCTTAACTTCTTTGAGAACTCTAAATCCTCTTTTGTTTGAACATGTTCATCATCTTGATCAATGTCAGTAGCTTGATTAGGAACTCCTTCAGGACTAAAATAAGTTTTTCTAAGGAAATCAAAAGCCTCAGATTCAATTTGTGTTCCACTGACTTTATCTCTTATGTCACCGTGTAAAAACCAACATGATGCCTCATGTACTTTTTATCCATACCCTTAACCACCAAATGCTCTGTTACCGAATCTAATGGTTGACGAGACAAATTGCGGTAGTCAATACATGGTCATGAGATCTCTGTCTGATTACCTAACCTAAAGGATGAAGAATTGACAAAATCAGTATCTCCTTCCAAATACTCGATACTAGCCCTATAAGAAATCGATTCAACAAACAGAATTATAATAAAACACAAACAAATCGATTAAACTCAAAGAGCTCGATTCAACATAATAAATGAAGAAGAATTCGTACCTTGGTAGCCAAACCCAATCCTTTTCCATCGCCAATAAGATATCAATTCAACACAAAGTAATCTATGGAAATAGAGCTACATATTTCACCTCTCAATCGATTCAACACAAAGAACTCGAAGCAACACAAAAAATCGCATCAACACAAAGAGAATGCTTTCGATTGAGAGGTGAGAAGAGAGCTAATGATTTTGGCGCAAAAAAATTTGGACGAAAATTTGGCATCCTACATTTTCGCGGGGGAATGATTTAGTTTGAACGGCGGAGATCGAAATTTCTATTCAATCGGACGGTGTCAAAGCTGGTGGGAGCTATATCCGTATGCTTTTATCTCATTAGCTCCCCTAATCCCAAATATTAACCAAATTACATTTAAATAACTCTAAAACTCTAATAATTGCTGTAAAATAATGTTTAAAAATAGAAGACAATACATAAAAATTATGAAAATCTGGATTACATTATTTAGTATACATGTAAAGTTTTTTGAAATTTTCTGTAAGTTTAATTAACAAAACAAAAATGAACCTTATGGTATAGTGTTTGGTTTTATGGTGTTTAACCATTAGATATAGGGTATGAGGTTTAGTTCGAGGTTTTGATTTAGAAGTTAGACCTAATTTGATGAAACTTTGTTGTGATGATGATTTGTGTTTTGACACAATGATAATTTATTGATTTGAGTATGTTCCAAGTCTGCAAGTTTACAAGTTTAATGAAACATCAAAACACTACTTTGTTGTTAATTTGACCACTGTCATGATCGTGCAAATTAAATTAAAAAAAATACACCTAATTTGTTAATATGAATGAGTTATAGACAAAATTATGAATGAGTATATGACCAAAATATTGTTACCTATTAAACCATGGATATTTTAAAAAACTACACCTAATTTGATTCGAATAATTTTTAGTTATGTTAACCACATAATATGTCTACAACCAAAATCTTGTATTATAAGTAAAGCACCATATAATATGTCCATAATCAATATAAATTGTTGCTGATCAAGCTTTTTTTTTACATATACTCATTTTTTATAGATATGAATGAGTTATAGACAAAATTATTTTACATATACAACCATGTATATTTAAAGAAACTACACCTAATTCGATTCAAATAACTTTTAATTATGTTAACAACATAATTATCAAACTACATATAATTCTTATAATTTGTACAAACTTCGAGTCATTTTGATAGTTTAAGTATTGATTTTTATAGTTTTAATAATGTAGAAACATAGTTTTTTTATAGTTGTAATTATGTATAAACTTGGATTTTTTTAGTTTTATCTGTAAAGACTAACACCCTAAACCCCAAACTCCAAACCCTCGACCCTAAATCCTAAACCCTAAATTCTAGACCATAAACCCCAAACCTCAAACTCTAAACACTAAACCATCCAACACTAATTCATTTCCAAACCGAATTCTCATTAAAACGAACAGAATTCTCATTGAAACGAACCGAATTCTCCTTAAGTGTTATGAGTTCAACACGAGTTCAACACATAAAGAGACTATTTCAAAACACAAAGATCATGAATACAACATTATCAATACAACTTAAATATCAGATCATTACAACTTTGTCACTTGGCCATGCTACAGCAGTCCCTAAAGCATCTTGAATGATCTGAACTTCAGAATTTTCCCTCCACACTTTAGCACTGCCTTCCTTCACAACATCAACCCAAACTTTGGTTCCATTTGCACCTAATGGCACAAAATGACATATAGCTGAAGGATCTGTCGTTGCTACTCTACCTTCAGCAACCGTGAGTCCTGAGTTTTTGCAGTCTAAGAAGATGCATTTCCTATTTGCTTTCTTTGAAGAACTTGTGTTACCACTTGGACTCTGTAAAATCCTTAAAGAGCTTATTACCAACACATAATATTATCAATAAGTTAAGAATCGTAGCAGTACATTCTTCTCAGTACTTGTAGGTGTAGTACACAGTGTTCCAACCTTAAGCACTGGCCAAGCTATTTTCTCATTCACTACATCACCTATCAGAGACTTTTCTTCTGCTGGTCTCCACAATGGGGCATTCCGTCCCAATGGAATATTATTAACCATCTCTTTAGGATCATTTGAGCACATAATACATTCAGCAACAATCACATCTTCCGACTTATTAGTCCAATCATAAATATTACATCTCTCAGGTTCATCAACGGTGGTATTATACAGTGAAAAATTTATGTTTTAAAGAACAGATCATCGTAAGATATAAAATAAGAGTCAGAAGGCCTAACCTTTTTCCCATTTGGAGTGCCTTGACTGTTGTCTGCTTTGCTGTCTACTATGACTTTATCCATTGGCCATGCTAATTTACATCCAGTAGCATCCTCAAGAGACAAAACTTCTCTTGTAAGCCTCCAAAGAGTTGCTGCATGGTCTAAAACTAACTTGAAAAGAACAGCAATTGCGTTAGCACCGATTGGTATACCGTCTATCTTAAACATTGGGTCATCAGTTACAGTTCTCCTTCTGCAATGAGAACATCTTCTTCCTCATACCAGTCAAGTATCTGAACCCTAACCCCTCATTTGCTACCCCCACTAACCTCGGAAGTCAAATCATTATCATGTTTCTACACAGTAAAATAAATGGTTACTATTAGAAGCACTTGTAATATATGAACGATATTTCTTGGTAGCAGTGATACCTTGACTGAAGAACTGCAATCTTGGTAGCAGTGATACCTCTTCCAAATCCTCTAACTTTTCCAGCCTTGTCTTTCCCAAACACCTTCTTACTTACAGCATCTTTCCTAATATTATCTCCTGATGTGGAATCCATTTGACTGTATTCTATTTACCTTCTTAGGATCTACACTTTTGTTTCTCTACAAGTAGAACATTCTCTTTGTGCCATAGGCCCATGGGATCATGTTTTTGGTTATGGTATTTTTAGTACTGAGTCGTTAGTTTATCAACTTCCATCTCTTTCGTTAACATTTGGAGAAATATCTTTTAGAAGAAGGGCAATGTGAAAACACCATCTATGATAGAATAACAGGTGTGGCTTAACCTAATGATGACGACTTTTATTTTCCAGTAAAATTATGTAGAAGAGGAGAGAGATAATATATAGGCCCGTTTGACACGAGAAGACAACCTATTGACACAAGGAGTCATTACAGACCATCGAGATTGATCCCAGTGAGATCTCTTTAAAACTGTCCACTGACTTTATGATACATTCTTATGCTGGGAGTTTCTTCATTGACAAGGAGATGTAAGTTGCTGTGATGGATTCCGACGAAACTAACTACACTCGCTACCAAACAGCTCACATTATTGGACAAAATGAATCTGTTGATATCAGAAAAGCTCCGGATTCACGGACACAAGATGCATTTGAATATTGTCTCCCACTTGTGTGATCTTCATATGCTCCAAGCTTAGTGCAACTGTAAATCAACCAACACCTTAACTCCTTTTACACTTTGTTTGTTTCTTGCTTCTCTGTGTTTTGCTCTATATGATCTAATAAATAATTTGGCTTCTACTATTAACGTAAAACCATACATTCATACTAGTTAAGAACTCAATCCATTTATTAGTAAACATCCTTATAATCCAATGCTCAACAATCCTTTTACAAAGAGAGCTGTGTGAAAAGCAATTCTAACTCCTTCTCTTGGGACAATGTTCTCTGCAACAACAACACATAGACAAAATTGATGACAAGGTTTCATAGTTACGTCTTTTTTCTGTCCAAAGAAAGATGATTGATTACTTACTTGTACAGATAAAAGCTCTTCGATCTTGTTAAGAACCTTGAGTCGATGAACTGCGTAAACACTGTTTGATGGAAGTTTACTAACTTTCTTCTTCTCCTCTTGAATCACGCTTGATTTTTCTTCACAACCCATCTGATTCCATCTTTCTCCCACACGACTTCCCATCTCAGTAGTTGCTTTTTAGGAATCGATTTCACGAACGGATCACGACAAACTTGAGAACTGAACCAGTTAATTACGAAATTTAGGTCAGAAACATAGCAGGTTCTGATTTTGATCGAAACAAAACCAGGGAGAAGAAAGTTAGAATTTTTACACCAAAGAGTTACGATTTGAGAACCAGCAAATTTCCAATTTCGTCAAATGAAGTCAATTGAGGAATCAATCGATAGAAATCGCAATAAGAAAAAACCCAGAAATATGTTTTCAAACCCTAATTTTCGATTTCGCTTTTATTTTCTTTTTTCAGTTATTTTTATTCCTCAACTTACCCGACCCGTAATCCGACCCGGAAAATAGCTCCAAGTAAAAACCTTAAGCCCTAAATGTGCGATCATATCTTCGTTCTTCTTTTTTTGGCAATGGCGTCTTCGAAAGTGTTAGGCAGATTCGCCTCTCGGATTAAGTCTCTATCTCAAATTCTCAACAACAAGAATGTCAATGTTTCATCACTGCCCTCTCCCGTCAAATCTGCATCACCATCTTCAGCAACTAGTCGTCTCAATCTATCTTCAAGGTCTGTGTTTTTGTTTAACTTCACTGTCAACGGAGATAAAAATCAAACCTTTACTTCACTTTGTTTTCTCTAATTGTAAATGGAGACTTCACCAATGGGTTTTAGTTAGAACGACTGGTTAATCTGAGAAAACTGATCAGAAATCTGAGGGACAAATAGTTCAAAATCTGAATCCACTGTGAAGTCAAATCTTTCTGAAGAATTGAAAAATTCTGTATTAACTAGATGGATGGTTTTTTTTTAGATTACCAGTGGAGTTGAGTTCGATGATACCTCTACATAGTGCTATAGCATCGTCGAGGCTAGTTTCAAGTTTGTCGATTGAATCCAAGAGCTGGGGCTTAGTTCCTCAAGGTCAGATTTTTTTTATTTGTTCTCTCTCTCTCTTTTTGATCTTCATCTTTCAACTGGCCTGAAGTCATAGAGCTTAGGAACTACCATGTGAGTTTGGTTTACATTATGTAAATCAACTCTTGCAGATTTTGCTGCTACTGTTCTTTTAGTATGGCCTAAAGTTAGAGCTTGGAACTTGGACCCTGTTCATGTGTGTATGCATATGTGTTGATCAGCTAATACATTACTTCTACGTTTGGTTTTGATATGGTTATGTTAATTCAGTGCATTGACATGTGCCCTTACTTTGAAATTGCAGGTATTTCAATGCCTTTATGACCAAATTTCTCATCTTACAACAAGTTTCCAATTCCAAGAGGATAGAGACATCAATGAAAGTTCTGTTTCTATCCTTCTTTTAATCTTTTATCAGGTCATGTACTTAGATTTGCTTTTCTCCAACTCTCTGCTTAGATTCTTGCAATTTTTGGTTAATCAGAAACTTGAGGAATCATATCAATATTCATATTTGGAAAAAATTTCTTATTCATGGCTCATGCAATGTCTTTAGCTTTAAACCATGAGTGATTGAAAGTTCAATGATTTGATTTAGTTTAAGGCTTATCTGTCCAAGTGGTATCTGAAATGGATGGTTACAGCTTACAAGATCTAATTGGATACTTGATATGACAACTAAGGGTATCGTGTAATCAAGAACCTTGACTAACTTGTATATTTCAATCTCATAAGTCATATAATATATGGTTTTTTTTGTTTGTATTATTTTCTCCCCTATAATCAAGCTCTTTCACCCACGCAATCTCCGGAGCCAACTCTTATATTCTCCATTTTACTCCACTTTGCTTCCTATAATTCAAAGTTAAAACTTAAAACAACGTAAACGTAATTGTATGTACAAAACATATATACATGCATACACTTTCTCCTCTTTCATTTTTGCCTTGTGATTTTATCAATTCATGCGAAATGGAGCCTCGAATCAGTAATATTCAGATTGAGTCTCCGGTCCACGAGTTATGCGATTGCCTGGTTTATACAAACCAGATGTCCTCTGCAACCTACCAGGTATGTACATATTGTATTGAAACTAGAAAGAGAAGAAGAACACTATAAATAACACAGGTTTTACAACAGTGTCTACATGAGGACCATGACCAAATTGAAGAGCTCAGCACTGAGAACTCTACGATGGAGAGGCCATATAATTGTCCCTACTTTGGATCAAAGTGTAAAGTCACAGGAAACATCCAACAGTTGCTTCTGCATCTAAGGAATGATCACAATATTGAAATGCATGATGGGCGTAGTTTTAGTCATCGATATGTTCATCATAATCCTAAACATCTTCATCATGCTACTTGGATGTTAACCGTAAGTTTTAAACTCATTACATCTTCTGATTCTGCAATTTGCTAACTCTCTACCAAATTTGAACAGCTTCTGGATTATTTTGGTCGACAATTCTGCTTATGCTTCGAAGCATTTCACCTAAGGAAAACGCCAATGTACATAGCATTTATACAGTTTATGGGAGATGAAGAAGAAGCAACAAACTTCAGCTATAGTTTGGAGGTCAGTGGCAATGGCAGAAAGTTAACATGGCAAGGTGTACCTAGAAGCATTCGTGAAAGCCACAAGACTGTTCGTGATAGTCAAGATGGCTTACTTATAACTCGCAAATTGGCTTTGTTCTTCTCTACCGACAACAACAACAATAAGGAAGTGAAGTTGAAGATCTCAGGTCGTTTATGGAGAGAAAAGTGAACATTATATACAACCAATTTGGTTTTGAGTTTAATTATTTTGTCACTATTTAATAACTAAAATTGCTCTATAAAACCATTTGGTAACAGAAATATTTTTTTATTTCATCTGGTGGATTAATATAACTTACTACAGGACTTATATACCAAGCAAACAAAAGAAAAAGAACATACAAAGTAACTAGCACTTAGGATCCAAAACCAGCAGATATCGTCTGAGACAGTGACCAAACAAGGCAGACAATTCAAAAAAGTTTTAAAAATAAGCACTAAACTACTCAGAATGACATACTCTTTCCAACCGAAGAACTAACAACCCATAAACGACTGAACATCTAACCCACCGAAACTCAAAACAGTCGAAGAAGCCCTGCCTAAAAGCAGAACACCGGATGGCTACTGAGCTGGAAAGAAGAGAAACTAGTAGTCGAAATATATATTTTCTTCATATAAATTAAACAGCAGTAGTAACTAAGTTGGTGATTACGTTTTGACTCACTTTATGTGGAGAAACAACAATACAATCACCACTATTTTTTGCTTTACCATTCAACTCAAAAAGAACAACAGAGCCTGAGAGGTTAGAGACTACGAGCAGAGACTTGGGAACATTTATCTCTCGTCTTTCTCTGAAAATATTACTAATAAGCTTTCAAGATACAGTTCGGCCATAGCTTAGCGATGCGAGGTAGAGATTCTTTCCCCATTTTTCCTGCACAACAAAAGATTTAAAACAACGCACAATCTCTCCGATAGGACAAATAAAAATCCACGACGTTGGTATTCCAAAACTCTGCTGACCTTGACATGTGTGCTAGGGAATTGAGAAGTACGCAGTGTCTCTTGTGTCTCATCGACTAGTCTACGCCGGGGGATACTTAGGATGAGAGCAGCTTGATCATTTGTTGCTGCTGTTGATGTGATTCTGAATCCACCATCCCAACGCCTGTGTATGCCTTCACTTGGATATAGAAAATCAAGTTCCACAACCTATAGAGAGAGAAGCACATAAAGGAGGAACAGGAATCAACAATTCCAAATCATAAAACCAAAAGAAGAAGAAGAAAATCATTATATGAAGCACTGTTGAAGTCAAACCTGTTCGCTGTAGCCAGAATTACGAGACATAACAACACCCCACCGACTTCCAGCTGTTGCCATTGAGGTTACATGGAAGCCTTCTCTCCACTTCTTGTTTATCCATTTGAACGGGAAGGAATCACTTACTTTGTACGACTGCTGTGTATACTGCGTACCTTCATAACCCATTTTAAGACCAAAATATAGAGTAAGTTTTCAAGCTAAATAGCTGGTTGATATAAAAACAGGAAGAGTGTAAAAAGATTAGATACCTTTTGACATGACAACTAAAGAACTTCCATTGTTTGAACCAGCAATAGAACTTATGTAGTAGTTCTTCTCCCACTGTTCCATTATCCATTCCTAATCCACAGCAGAGTTTATTTTTGATATAAGACCATCTTGACGAAACACAGACATAAGAATAAAAATGAACAATCAACAGAAAAACAACAGATCACCTTGTGCAAGAAGACAGTAGCGAGTTCGTAAACTTGGTGTGAGAAGCCAGTTCCAGCATCCATTATTAATGCCCAGAGATTCGAACATGATGATACACAGCTTATCAACAAACCATCCGCAATACCTCTCTCGATATGCTGTGCCAGTCTTGTATCAGCCACATTATAATGATACCTGGTTGCACAAGGAAATTGTTAGTCCAAACGTACTTTCACTGTAACATATTGAAGCCACAAATAAAGCACTTGAGAGCAAATGTGATCCCAGTCGGAAACTTTGACTTCCCCCTGAAGACAGTGGACGACAGATCACGCACATTAGCAGTCAACCTATTGTATAACCATACATGCACTTTTTTTTACCTCTGCTTCATAGGTTGCCGGGCATTGTAGATCGATATCCATTGCGTTGCAGGGACTCCTAGACGGACTTTTTTCCTAGGGGCATCTTCTTCTTCTTCCCCAATACTCAACCTACCTCTCTTCTGTCCAACTTGGAATATGATCTAGCACAACAAAAATACAAGACAGTAAACAACAACACCAAGATGATGACTCCTAATAGAAGAGAAAAACAAAGATGTCCAGCATGAAAACGCACCTTTTGAGCACCCTCAGTGTTTATAGGCCTAATTGCCGGATTTTCCCCCAAGAGGTCTTGAAACAGAGATACTAACTTGCCATAGTTGGGTTCTTCGTCAAATTTCATATTTACCACGATCTCAAGAAATTGCTTGAAAGGAGTTGGACAGAAACAACAAAGCATATCAGGAGATGTTGCCATCTTCTTTTTGCAAACAAGGAATGACTTATTATCTCCCTGAGAATTGAGCGGATTAAAAAAGGATTAGCAAAGAAAGAAGCATGCTAACCATATAGTTTTTAAAAAAAGCTATGTCTGCAGTACCTGATATCCTTGCCATGGCAATCTACCTTTGTGCAGGAAGATCAGTGTATATGCCAACGATTCGAGATCATCCCTCCTACTAGCAGTTCTACCCAAATGAGCATGTGCACTTGCATATCTAACTGTTCCCCTACAAAAATTCAAGAAAGAAAAGAGCAAGAGTTAATACAAATAATTAAAACTGGGTAGTAGTAGACAAAATATTACCTAAACATATCAGGACGTTGATCATATTCAACGTGTTGTCCGCTACCAGCTTCTCTCCACTTTGTTGCTGAAAAGTTAGTTGAAAGAGGTAAATAAGTAACTAACTAACAAGAATCATACAGATAATGAATCAACCAACCTAGCCCCAAATCAACAAGAAACAGCTTTTTCTCTTGGGGCGTTGAAGGCTGACCAAGTAAGAAATTTTCTGGCTTTACATCTCCATGCACATAACTGAAACCAAGGTTAATCATGACCGGTTAGGCTTGATAATACAATGGAAAAAATTTAGAGGTGAAGAGACTAAAAACAGATAAAAGAAGGGACATCAGGCACCCAACTTAAACACAAAAACAAAAAGATCAAAGACAAACCCTTTTGCATGCATTTTTTCAAGGATGGAAAGTGATTCAACTGCAATGCAAGCTACCATTTCCGAAGACATTCTGCGAAAAGGGAATAAAACAAATCGTTAGTACTGGAGTTTAATTAAGGATATCCATATATATATAAAGCTCAGTATTAACCATATATATTAAGGATATCCATGTATAGAAAACTAATTTAATTAATAACAGAGACAAAGAGCTCTCCAAGGATATGCAATGGCGACTTACGCTTGCCCTGACGTATTCCATATATCCCATAAGCTAGGCCCAAGCATGTCCATAACCTGAGGCAAAACGAAAAATCATCAATGATAGTGACAGGAAAAATGCAGAAAGGAGAGAAGAAACGGGAGATTCAGTACCATAATATAGTAGTCTCCTTGCCTCCCTTTGAAATGTACTCTAGGGACTCCATGACTACCACCCAATGTGCTGGTTGCAAGAAAACATCTAAGTTTTGGCGTAAAAGAACTTCAGAAAGAAAAGAAAGCAAAGGCAAGAGAATCGAACACTCACTTGTACACCTGCCACTCATGTGGAGGACCATAGTTGCAACCCTTACTGGTTCGATGCTCAAACTTTAAAGCAACCTATAAAAGAAAATGGAGATGTGAGATAATGTCAACATGATTACACTAATGACAGGACCCTTGTGGTGACAATCCGTTACAGTAATAAGATAGACTGAGTGTAATTACCTCCAAGATGCTAGCTCCTGCACTGCGATCATTACCACCACTAATACGACGTCCGACAAATACTTGTCCAAAACCACCCTTCCCTAGCTTTCTCTCAACCTTATACAGTGGTGAACCTCCAACTTGGACCTGATTAAAAAGACAAAATCGTAAGTCAAATAACCTCTGCATAGAGGAAAAAAGTAAGCTCACAATTAACTCGAACATAAAGTTTACATTCTAGAATGCAAATTCAAATAATCCCAAAGCAGCCAAAATCATACCCTCTCAGGGAAAGGTGCAGTATTTCCTTCTTCTTCCGGAGCAGCCGCCTTGTTAGAGCCACCGCTATCGTTACCGATTGCCATAACTTTATGCTCTTCTTCACCGACTATCTTTTTACCTTCCGTTATATCTTTCTCGCTTTCCTTGGACAGTAAGACAATAGGATTCTCCTGAACGATTCCCTTATCTTCGTCTCTTAATTGTCTTGCCGCCAATCTCGTCCTCGGCCTCTCCGCAGCTAGTGTTACCCCGCCGGCGACCCCTCCCCGAGTTTTAACGTTACTCTTCGTCTGTTTCTTCTCCGTAGGCTGTTGAGTTTGCCGATTCAAAGCTAAAGCGTCAGTAACACGTCCACGACGGACTCCACGGCGAAGCTCCGGCATAGCTCAAACCCCATACAAACGAAGAGTCCGATCATCATAGTCCTTCAGAAACAACAGTCTGGCTCATGTCGGATTTAGGAAGCGATTTGAAAGAAAAATCAAAGATCGATTTTCCGATGAGAATCTTAATTTAGGCGATTAGGGTTCGGTTGCGATGAGGAGAAATATAAAGATAAATGGAAATTGAAATCGACCCCAAAATGGAGAGAGGCGATATTTAATGCCACGTCAGATAATTCAAAGCTCTACACAGTGCTAGTTTCAAATTAGTTCCTCAAGGTCAGATTTTTGTTTGTTTGTTCTCTCATCTTCATCTTTCAACTTGCCTCAAAGTGGAGCTTCTTTTGACTTTTGATATGATGTTAAATTGTTAATTCAGTGCATTGACATGAGCCCTTTTTCTGAAATTCAATGCCCCTTTTATGACCAAATTTCTCATCTTACAACAAGTTTCCAATTGCAAGAGGATAGAGACATCAATGAAAGTTCTGTTTCTATCATTCTTGTAATCTTTTATCAGGTCATGTACTTAGATTTGCTTTTCTCCAACTCTCCGCTTAGATTCTTGCAATTTTTGGTTAATCAGAAACTTGATATTTGGAAAATTTTCTCATTCATTGGTCATGCAATGTCTTTAGCTTAAACCATGAGTGATTGAAAGTTCAATGATTTACCTTTAAGTCTTGTATGTCCAAGTGGCTTTAGACGTCCTCTTCATTTCTTTATCCGTATATTGTATCTAGATATTTCACCTATATACATTTTCAGATGTAATATTATGAGGATGTTAGTTTCTAATTTTAATTTTTGAATTTAGATATTATATTTGGATACAATTATGTTTGTTTGTGTATTTGCATTAGTATCTAGATACGTTTAGTTACTAAATTAACCAAATAACTAAAATGGCATAATATTGTGTTTTAGACGAAATTACGCATTTTAGCGGTTGTTACCTAATAAAGGTAATATGGGCATTTGAAATTTTTGTATGAATTCAGTTATCTATACTCCATCTACAAATCATCCAAAATAATTAGGTATTTTTGATGAGTTTTAGATTTGTATCTGGATACGGCATATATTTAGAATATATAACTTTAACTATAAAAAACATCATCTTGTATTTGTAATTGTATATTATATCTAGATAAAAAAAAACCAAGAAATGGATGGCTATAGTTTACAAGATCCAATTGGATACTTGCTATGACAACTAAGGGTATCGTCAAACCATGAACCTTGACTAACTTATATATTTCATTTTCAAGTTATATAATATATGGGTTTTTGTTTGTATTATTTTCTCCCCTATAATCAAGCTCTTTCACCCATGCAATCTTCGTGGCCACCTCTTATATTCTCCATTTATTTCACTTTGCTTCCAATAATTTAAAGTTGAACTTCTGGTATGATGGCGACTCCTCTGTTGGTTGTAGTAAGTGTATCTTTTGGTTTGCTCTTGTCAGATATGTTGATTTGGTTCTTTTTTTATCTGTCGGCTGAAGTTTTCTTTGCATCGCTGGTGTGTTGTTGGTGTTTTTGACGTTTAGCTTGGTTGTGTCTACAGTTTTAGTATATAGGGTTTGGTTCTCTGTGGTTAGGCATTTCTTTGGTTTTAGGTCGCCATGGTGGTTCTGTCTCTTTGTTGGGTTGTTCTTGCTTTGGTTTATGGTTGTGAAGTTCTTTTTGTTCCTCTTCAGTTTCGGTCATTTGTCGGTTTCGTTTGAAGTTGTCTTGTGTTGCTAGAGGTATTTCTTCCTTGTTTCTACATATTAGGTGTGATAGAAGCCAGTTATTCTGTGAGACTTCATCTTTGGCGTTTTCTGGTCTTCTCATATCGAGTTTTGACTTTGCCTCTCCCCGGATTTTCCTTGGTTTCATGTTGTCGTCTAGGAGCCTTTTACATGGAATAAGAGTCTATGCGTTCTTCATACGTGAGGTAGATTTATTAACTTTAGGAGGTTTTAAGTTCGTGGTCGTTTGTTCCGGCCTGCCTTTGGAACTTGCAGTTTGTTAGAGTGGTTCTTCTCAGCATTGATGTTTAGAGTGGCTTTTCGTCTTGGCGTCTATGAGGGCTCTTCTCGCTTTCGTTCTCTTTGCTATTTCTCGCTTTACTTTTCGTCTTTTTGTAAATCTAATGCCCTCCTTTTGGCTCCCGGTGTTCGGACTTTGATTCCTGAAATTCCGAGCTTTTTTAGTCGAAATTTGCGAGATTTGTCTCCTGAAATTTCAAGCTTATTCAGTCGGAATTTGCAAGCTTTAGTGTTATTCTTTTTGTAAACTCTTTCGGTTAATTTTAATATTAAAGACGACAAACTTTTTTTTTCAAAGTTGAAACTTGAAACAACGTAAACGTAATTGTATGTACAAAACATATATACACTTTCTCCTCTTTCAGTTATGCCTTTGTGATTTTATCAATCCATGCGTAATAAAGCCTCGAATCAATGATATTCAGATTGAATCTCCGGTCCCCGAGTTACCAGAGTGCCTGGTGATAGGCTCAGGATTTTATTTCTAAATCTAACTGCATAGAACATATCTAAGTAGTATAGACTAGGGTCAAATTCCACAAAGACCAAATAGTGCGGCTATGAGTTCAATATCAATTCTAGCTAAGACAATAAATAAGAATAATTTTAACTAATTTCTAAGCAATAGTAGTAAACTAAAACAATTTCAAATCAATTAACTAAGGCGTCAAGCATTAGAGAATTCTACATGTATTCAAGTTTGAAGATCAGGTTAACATGCATTATTTGATAATGAAAATAGTACTTAACATGAAAGACATAACTAGATTAATCATCTCTCGCGTATTAAACCCTATGTTTGGATCATCTGATATGAACTCTCGCATGTCTAACAATTCAATCAAGCATTAAGTTCAAATTCAATTGTTCATAGACGTTCAAGACAACACTCTCGCAAAGCAAGAACATCTACTCATCTAGACAAGATCAAATCCCTAAACTAATTATCTTTGTGTTTATTAATTTAATATCAATGAATTAGTTAGCTACTCTAATTCATGCATTAAGAAAAAATCTAAACTACGAACCTAACAATTTCAATCCATTATGTTAAACCCTAACTAACAGACCTGGTTTCCCTAAGAAAATCCTAAAACCTAACCAGGCGACTACTCATACATAGCTAAGCAGTCAATAAGCATTGAAGAAGAAAGTATATTCAAAAACCAAATAAAATTAATACAAGTAAAAGAGTTCATAATTCATCTCCAAAATACATGGTAGGAATTTGTCTCTCAAAGCTTTGAAATCTCAAGTACGCGTAAAAAGAAAATAAAACTAAGCCTAAGACTTATATATTCAAAAGGAACAAGAAAATAAAACCAAATAAGGAAAAATTATTGATAAGTCTTGTGGACATATTCGTAATTTCGGCAAACTTCATTATTCTTCTCGTGGCCACGGATCGATCGATCTGAAATAAGATCAATCGATCTGTTCATTGAATGGGATCAATCGATATTTAAAGAGATCGATCGATATGAGTTTTCGTAAGTTTCCAGAGCAATTGGATCGATCGGTCTCCTTCTACGTGCTTCATAGATCAATTATTCTTGAGTCTGGATCAATCTGTCCATCTTCATTTTGTCTGTTTGCATCTAAATTCTTATGAAAATCATTCTTTTCGCTTCAGAACGTCCCAAACACCTGGAAACCTGAAAATAAGCCTAATATATATGGAAAACACTCGGATAATGTCAAATAACAAAAATAAATACCCACTATAAAGCAATTCAGACGTCATCTGCAACCTACCAGGCAGTGGTGGATCCACATCGAAGATTATGGGTTCAATTGAATCCAATGACTTTTTGAAATACTATAAAATTTTTAAGTACACATTAGATAACTGTATATTTGAAATCAACTAAATCATGAGTAATTTTGTAAACTATGTATTTTTTTTAACTGGGAAAATAGATACTTATATTTTTTAAATTTGGGAAATAAGTACTTTATTTTTTATTTTATTTTTAAAAATAAGTATTTTTGTTCATTCACACGAACTATTCATCATTCACAAAAACAATTTACCATTCACATAAACCAATTTTCATTCAAACAAATAATTCATCATTCACGAAAATAATTCAAGAAAATAATTCACATTCATCATTCACGAAATTGAAAAGTACATAAATATAAAGACTTTTATAAAGTACCATTTTTAGCAAATTTTAAAACTTATTAGTATCATTTTACACAATTTTCTCTTAAATCACAGGTATGGACCCAATCTAATTTAGTTTTGATTATATTACCCAAACTAGATGTGTTTATTGGTTTCTACCGACAACAACAACACCAATATTATTAATATATTATAGAAACAGATTGGTTTTGAGTCTAATGATATGTTGGTTAACTTTTTGTCATCATAATATTGTTAATAGGTTAACAAAAGAATTTTACAATATTCGGTGACTGAGATTTTCTAGCCAAAAAAGCTTAAGAGTCTATCATACTTTTTAACTCCCTAGGAATAAAAGAAAATTTTGAACAGAGCAAGCAATAGTCATAGATATAATATCTTGCATAGTGGATGAGCTACTTTGTCTCCCACAATGTGTTTGATATTGAACATCGATCATTAAAGAATGGTCATAAGATCCTTACTAACATTATGAACTCTAAAGTGACTATAACCAACTTTAACATATGCATTAAGCCTTCCTGTACAACCACAATCTGTACACAGTCTCTGCATCAAAAGCAAAAAGTGTCAGGATGATCCCATAACTTGAATGTTTCCATCTTTGATAGCTAGCCAAAGTAATCCCAATTCGATCATGGCGTGATAACCAGGAGGCATATGTGTACAAAACAAAAGGATTTTGGTTATGCAAAGGCAATTGAAGATCAATTGATAATGCATGAAAAATTTATGAATGTGAAAGCTCCTAATGACTTGATGTCCATTGGTGGAGATCAATTAAGTCTTGATTAATCACATCAAAGATATTGTCTTGTATACCTTGAAATACCAAAGTATTGCGGAGTTTCCAGATTCTCCACAATAGATAAGGCACCAATGTGCTTTGAAGTGCCAATCTAAGATTATCATAGAGCTTGGTGCCTAGATTATTGGTACGAATAGATGATACTAGAGCTAATTCTCAAATCTCCTTTGATACATGACATGTGAAAAAGATGATATACTGGTTCTTCTTATTCTCCATAGAGCAGAAAAATCTTATCCATTGAAAAACGTCTTCTCAATAATCAGTGCCTACTGTTAATCCTTGTTGTAATACTTTCCATAGAAAATGTTGGATTTTTGGTTGAACAAATAACTTCCCCACAAGTATATAAAGGTCTTGTTGTTGTACATTAGTAACAGCCCATTGATGAACCTGATTGCTTGTATGATTGCCATATTTTACATAATATTTCCCAATCGGTTTAAATCTCTAAATTGGTCTATCAGCTGATCCCGTAATTAATGGTCTAATAAAGTGCATAACTGATAAACAGGATTTTGTGCAATTCCTATCTAGCAAGTAATCCTAGACTACTTGAATGTCGATGTAGTACTTAGGTGTCAAATCCAGTTCGGGATGCAATTAACTCATTAACTCTATTAAAATCACGTTTAGTCTAAGCAATTCAAAGTTGGTTGTAGTTTTCTATTGAAACGTGCAAGTATTGAAAAACCAATGAACGATTAAGCATAAAAACGATAAATAAGTTTAAACGGAGAATTCAATGATAAAAGGCTAAACAAACGGGATAAGGTAATCGATTCGGGTGATCAAATGATATCCTAAGATGCTCAATACTAACACTAACTGCTAATCCTTGGTCTAAGATTTCCATGAATAGATTAATCCACTCTCGTGGCAATAATCCTTTTCCTAATCATGCAACTAAAACAATCTCTTGGATAATCACAAAATTA
>OVBE01002192.1:0-31826 GCA_900406425.1 Iberis pinnata | reverse complement strand
AGCAAGGGTTTGCAAGAACACTTAACTCATATCAAATATGTTTTGGATGTTTTAAGAGCTGAATGTTTATTTGCGAATCGAGCCAAGTGCTCATTTNTCTTTTTAGGCTTTGTTGTTAGTGAAGAAGGAGTTAAAGTAGATGATGAAAAGATTAAGGCAATCCGAGATTGGCCTAGTCCAACCAATGTCAGCGAAGTCCAAAGCTTCCACGGGTTGGCTGGTTTTTACTGAAGATTTGTGCGTGACTTTATCACTCTCGCAGCCCCTCTTACCGAGATCATCAAGAAAGACGTTGGTTATAAATGGGAGGAACAACAAGAACTAGCCTTTCAAGCTTTAAAATAGAAGCTGATCAATTTACCTATTTTAGTATTACCTGATTTTATGAAAACTTTTGAGATTGAATGTGATACTTCTGGTGTAGGAATATGTGTTGTTCTAATTCAGAATAAGAAGCATGTGGCGTTTTTCAGTGAGAAGTTGGGAGGTTAAACGCTGAACTACCCAACCTACGACAAAGAGCTCTATGCTCTTTTAGAGCTCTACAAGTGTGGCAGCACTATCTATGGCCGAAAGAGTTCGTGATTCACACAGACCATAAATTGCTGAAGCATCTTAAAGGTCAGCAGAAATTGAACAAAAGACATGGTCACTGGATCGAGTTCATTGAGACATTCCCTTATGTCATAAAGTATAAGAAAGGTAAGGAAAATGTAGTCGCATATGCATTGTCCCGGAGGTACACTCTTCTATCTACTTTTTCATCTAAGATATTACGATTCGAACACATTCTAGAACTTTATGAGGCTGATCCAGATTTTAAAGATGTATATGTCAAATGCTCTGAGTTTCCTTTTGAGAAGTTTTATAGGCAAACATGTTATCTCTTTTATTGCAATCGATTGTGCATTCCTCAAGGCTCAATCCGAGAGTTATTAGTGAGAGAAGCTCACGCTGGAGGCCTTGCTGGTCACTTTGGAGTAACCAAGACACTTCTTGGATTGCAATCTAAGTTTTATTGGCCGAACATGAGGAAGGATGTTGAGAAAATCTGCGAAAGATGTGCAATATGCAAGCTAGCCAAGAGAAAATCGCAACATACCGGGTTATATACTCCTCTCCCTATCCCTTCTCAACCATGGACTGATATATCGATGGATTTTGTGATTGGTTTGCCTCAGACCAGAAATGGTCGAGATTCGGTATTTGGTGTTGTTGACAGGTTCAGTAAGATGGCATACTTCATAGCTAATCATAAGACTGATGATACTGTGACTGTAGCTAATCTCTTTTTCAGATGAGTTGTAAGGCTGCATGGAATGCCTTAGAAAATAGTTTCAGACCGTGACACAAAGTTTTTGAGCCACTTTTGGCGAACTTGTTGGGCGAAACTAGGAACAAAGCTCTCATTCTCTACAACTTGTCATCCACAAACCGATGGACAAACAGAAGTTGTCAACAGATCATTATCAACGCTCTTAAGAGTGATGGTCAAAAGCAATTTAAAGGCGTGGGAAGACTGTCTCCCTCACGTGGAGGTTGCTTACAATCACGCTAAGCATTCTTCAACTTTATTTTCTCCTTTTGAAATTGTTTATGGCTTAATCCCAATTCCCTCTAGACTTGATTCCTTTGCCTGAAAAGAACGATGCAGTGTTGATGGTAAAAGGAAAGCGGAGCAGATTCGGAAGCTACATGAACAAGCTAGGATCAACACTGAGAATAAGACGCAGCAATACCAAAAGTATGCCAACAAAGGACGAAAGAAGATGCTGTTTGAAGTTGGCGATTTGGTGTGGCTTCACTTGCGCAAGGACATATTTCCAGAAGAGAGAAAGTCCAAGCTGAAGCCGCGAGTTCATGGGCCCTTCGAAGTCATTCAGAAGATCAACGACAATGCCTACAGACTCGACTTAAAAGGGAAGTATCAAACCTCTAGTTATTTTAATGTTTCTGATTTGATTCCTTATATTGCAGATTCCGATTTGAGGTCAAATAGTTTTCAAGAAGGGGAGGATGATGTGATCATAGATGAACCAGACGAACCAGAACCTGAACCAGAGCTTGAACCTGAAGGAAGGATCACGAGATCTAAAGCAATGGAGCTGGCATAACAAGCCCACGTGATGCTACATTCGGACCTAGAAGATCAAGCCTGCAAAACATATCAGTTGTTCAGGCTTGTTAACCCACAAGAACCAGATATCTGATCGATAGCTAAGTGGGTAATTCATGTACTCTTTTTTCCTTAGTCGAGATGATCGCCTTTTTCCCACCTTGGGTTTTTGGTCATTCACTAAGGTTTTAACGAGGCAAGTTATCCACTTTTGTTAAAACTTTCTGAGAAGCATTTGGCATAAGTATTTTTAAAATACTTGGCGAAAATAAAGAAGCCTTTTAGAAGCCGGCACTTGCCTTCCAAGGCACATCTTCTAGAAGCTTTCCTTTCTATCTACAAATCTTGTTGTTTATCTTTAAACATTAAGTTGTTTTTCTTTTAGAGGCTTGCATGCTTCGTAGTTTGGCTTATGTTAGAAAGCCCTTAGGCTCATGTGCCTATTTAAAGATTTTGAACCCTCCTTGTTTCATTAGCAATTTGTATTTCAAAAATCAGAATTGTTTTAGAAACAACTATCTCGAAAATTTCTTGCTCATTGGATTTAGAATCCCGACAATCTATATTTGTAATAGATTCAGAAAGCCTGCATTTCCTTGATTGTCTATTCCATAAGACAATCAAGTTCTTTTCATTCACTTCAAGTCAACCACACCAACAAATCCATCTTCAAGTTTCAATCAAGTCATCATCGGCCTAAGACAACCAAAGTCTCGGCCCTCTTGCATACCACAACTACCTTATCATCGTCCCAAGCCATCTGCCCTTCCTTGCATCATAATCTGTCCAAAAATTTGATCCAAAGTTGTTGTCCCATTATTGCCAAATCATCGTCATTTTGTCGAGCCTTGCATATCATCAAGCCTTTCATCAGAGTTTGGATCCAGGAGCGTATCAGTAGGGGAAAACGCATATGAGAGTATGGAATCCATCTATCTTCCCATACCAAGACACTTTCTCCATTTACTATTCTTATATCCAATCCTTTTTTCAACAAATCTCTGCCATAATAAACACTACGCCAAGCATAGGAAGGTGATTTTCCTATTGATGTGTTTAAGAAGTTACCATAAGGGAAATACCTACTCATTAAGAAGAGGGCTAGCAGAGAGTTGGGGTACATGAGAATCTTCGAGCCTTGTTTTGCCAGTAAGGATTGGTTGAAACATTGGATATCTCTGAATCCCAACCCTCCATAATCTTTAGACAAGCACAATTTTTCCCACTTCACCCAATGGATCTTTCTTTTGTGCTCAACAGAGTTCCACCAAAAATCAGAAATCGCTGAAGTTAGGGACTTACATGTGGTTACTGGTAGTTTAAAACAGCCTATTGTATATACTGGAAGTGACATTGCAACTGATTTGATTAGGGTTTTTTTTCCTCCAAGTGATAAAGTCCTAGCAAACCAGCCTGTCAATCTCGATTTTAGGCTTTGGTGAATAAATTCTAACAATTTAGCTTTAGATCCGCTCATGATTTCCGGTAAACCAAGATAATTGCCCATTCCTTTTTCTGAATTTATGCCTAATATATAGTGCCCCAGGTGCTGGTGAAGCCATCAGCACCTGGGGCACTCCTAGGATTGATAGAAAAACTGCAGCTTTAATTTTCTCTGTCGTAATATTTGATGTTAGTCTTTGATTCATCTGTTCATTAATCCGAGGTGTGAAACCTTTGAATAAAGAATCCAAGACTTGGACTTCAGTTGTTATAAACAGATTGCTGAAATACTCTGTAGCCAGTGATCCCATGGAGGCTTCTCCCTTTTGTAAGTTCCCATTAGAATCCCGCAGACCCAAAATTCTTTTATGGATCGGTTGAATTTGACAGAAGCATGAAAGAATTTTGTGTTATTGTCTCCTTCCTTCAACCATTGTTCTCTGCTTCTTTGTTTCCAAAATTTTTCTTCTTCTTTATACGCTAAGCCTATCTCTCTTTTTAAACCTCTAATGTTTTGAATGCAGGGGTGTGATGTAGATTGCTCTTGTTCCAGTAAACCTTCAATATGATCATGAATATGCTGATACGAGTTAGCTTGAATCCTCTTTTTCCTTTTACTTAAAGCTTTTCTTGTATCTCTTAGTTTATCCATAATCTTTATAGATTCAGGATATCTATTTAAAGTCCAGACTTGCTTAATAGCTTCTTTAATCTCAGGTTTATCAAGCAATCTGGTGTCCAATCTAAAAGATCCCATGTATGTGTGTTGGCTAGACATGAGTTTGATCAATACAGGCTTGTGATCAGAACCCCGAAATCTAAGAAGGCTTCATTACTAGCAGGAAAACAGGAGAACCACTCTTTGTTACCGAAACCTCTGTCCAATCTAGATATGATCCAATCTTGCCTCTCTTTCCTTTCCAGCTAAACTGGTTGCCTGAACTTGGTAATTCTTTGAGGTGGCAAGTACTTGGCATATCATTAAACGCCTGAAATTCTTTAGCTGGTCTAGAAGGACCACCCAACTTTTCAATATTATCTCTAATAGCATTAAAGTCTCCCATCAAGAGCGAAGGCAGTTTTTTTTTAGTGCCAAATCTTGTCAATCTTTCCCAACCATAGTCTTTATATTTATAATGAGGGTGTCNCCCCCCCCCCCCCAAACAACCAAAAGGTCTACAAGATTTTTATCATAAAAAAAACTTGAACATCTAGATCTTCTTTCCAAAAAATAGCAAGCCCTCCACCTTTGCCAATTGGATCCACTGTAAAAAGGTTCTTTTATCCCAGCAAGCTTGAAAATCAACCTAAACATCCTTTTGTGCATAGTTTTCCTTAAAAAAATGATCTCAGGAAAGTGCACTTTTCTAAATTCCATGAGACGGTACATTGACGGGTCCTAATAACCTCCTAGTCCCTGGAAATTCCACAAGAGAAAGCTCATGATGATTTGGGTGATCCCTTCTCAGGGATCAACCCATATTTGGACATCTTAGGGGCTTTAGTCTTCTTCTTGTTAGCTAAATCCGAAGCTTTACGTTTTCCACGCTTTTTCAGTCATTTGTTGAGCATCCTGTATATTTGAATCCTTAGTCAGTCCCTTAATGCTGGAGGTTCCTTTGTCTACGAAATGGTCTTCTTCGTCCTCTATTGGGAGCAACGCTTGTCCCGGAAGAGTTAACCTGAGCAGAACCCAGTATACTCCCAGTTGGATAAGCCTCATTAGAAAAAGAACCAAACTGGTCTGAGGCTTGTATGACTGATAGGCTTTTAGCACATTTGGCTACTGGTGAGGGAACATGTCCACTATTAAAAGCATCAACCATAAACTTGGATTGATTCATATTAGGCTCTGACTGCATACTTACATCCATGTCTTCAAAGTTGAAGACAATACCTTTGCCTTTGTTCAGATCTTTGGAGATAACTGGGGTGGGTTCAAGACTTAGGTTGGTTTTTTGACCAATTGGGTCATTCTCCAAATCAGCCAGAGAAACTTTAACCCTTTCTTCTCGAATGATTCTCTCTAGACCATTAACTACTAGGAGATAGTTGCGCATTTCGGCTAAGACTTCTTTTGCAATACGTGGTCTTCCCGTGTTTGGGTTAATGCCAAGTTTTATTGGAGGGATGACACCATATAGGGGATCATCAGGTTTCAAAATAGCTTGATCACTTTGTTTTGAAGATCCATAGGCTGAGGATGCTGAGTTAGTAGATGTTTATGTACCTTGGGTGTGAGCCTTAGCAGTTAAGAGAAAATGGCAGGCTTTTCTTTCATGTGTGACCCTTTGGAAAGCATAGCATCTTTTCTAAATCCTTTCGTAATCATACAGTGCTGTGAAAATGTGTCCCGAAGGCAGTCGAATTTTCTTTGATCTTCTTAGAGGCTTGGTGATGTCTATTCTAACACAAACTCTAACATAATCATGAATCTGCTCTTTTGTAGGATCAAACAATACTTCAACTACATGTCCAGCAAAATCTGCAAGATACTGGATAGTTTCAGTTGTGTAGTTATCAACCGGAGTATTCCTGATCTGAACCCATACATTAAGATAGCTTAGATAATCTTCTGGGGGATTCAGGCACCATTGATCTATCACTATAGGGCATTGGTTGTAAGTATGAACTCCCTGGGAAAGGATGGTTTGAAGATCATATTCATGTTTGAACTCAAACTGAAAGTGAGATTTGGAGAGAGCAACTCCTCGAACTCGATCGTAAACCTTCCATTTTCTGGGCATATTGCGTATGAAGTTAGCCATGTTTTGGCAAGCTGGGTTGAGTAATACGCCAAGAAGGCTTATTTTGTTCTTGCAAGATAAGTTGATAACATGGTCTAGAGATTCCGACATTTTAACTCCTTTTGGACCACCAGCTTTGAAGATAGAGATGGGGAGGAGGGCTGCGAAATTCCTTCAACTCTACTATTCCGACGAGTTCCAACCAAGCAAGAGAACAGAGAACAACGGGTACCTGTCAAGATTGTAGGACTGTGAAAGAAAGAAATCTTTGATCTTAGACGTACACGTAGCAATTTCACTGTAACAAGAGGAAAGTGAACATTCTACTTCACTAAGAGAGTCCTAAGCCCAAAAAAAGGGAAACATGGTGGCATTCATAAACATCCCCTTTTTGGTACTTTACTGATCTAGTTTTTGTGTTAGGAATAGGTATTACTCTAAATTAAAGTTATCCTTAAGACACAACACAAATCTATCAACTTGAAACAAATATTAGAGAGTAGTAACTTAAGTATTGACATCGAATTGTAAGCATTCAAAAGGAAGTAGAACTCTAACACTATTGATACACAAAAATTTTCTACAATCATTTCTCATTATTAGGTTTCGAAGGTAGGGTGAAAGTTTTCAAAGAAATTAAAATCTTCAACACCTAAGTCAACAAAAGTAAAAGTCCTAGTCTGTCGTAACAGCATATATGTAAACAGAGCCTTCAAAAGTTTATGTTGTATAATTATTAGATCCAGATACGCTAAATGACATATGACATATGATAAATTAAGTTAATTGGTTGATTTATTAAAAAATTTTATATTTATGTGACTTTGTTCAACATTACTCTAATTTGTTAAAATACAAAACAAAAATATACAAAAACACAAATATAGCTTTAAATATCAACATGAAAACCAAAAAAACCATTATTCTTCTAATATGTTAACCGGACGTCCGCGGACAAATTCGTTTGGACACAAACGTTATTGGACGCAGACACAATTTGTCCAATATTCATGCGGGTTTGTCCATGAAGCCTCTGCAAAAGATAAGTGTCCGTGTGGATAAGCCCACATGGACGCGGACATGACCAGTTGAGAGCTCTACTTATTGATATGTGTTCTGAAACAAACTTAGATATGGAAAAAGAACAAAAGACACGTAGAGAAAGAAAAAAACCATTGATTAACAAATTTTAGAAAATTAAATATAGTTAATATTTTATGGAAGATATTGTATAAATATTAGTTGATATGGATAAGAAAAGTGTATATTAGGCATAAGCTAATTTTTTTAGAAAAATGTTAATTCCACAAGCATAGGATAAAAACAAACCTTTTAGCTAATTCTCTCTTTCTTAATTTATTTTTCATTAAAGTAGTTGCTTATTTGATTGTTCTACAACTATTTGGGTTTCAGATAACTCTATCATGCCGAGCACATGTAGTTTGGTGGTTAAGGCTTGGACCCTGATTCAGGCATCTCGCGAGTTCGAATCCCCTAGATAGTATATTGTAATATTTTCATTTCTTTGAACTGTTGACAACAAAAAAAAAAGATAACTTTGTAATTGTCCTTTTTATAAGGAAAGATTTTATGTATTATTAGAAACAAATTTAACTCCCTTTACAGATAACTCTATCATTGTTGATTGTTATAATAGGCTTCGTAGTTTTTTGCGGTATGAATTATCAATATGTTTTGGTTTATTCATTGTATTGGTGTTTATAAACCTTGAAATTATTTTGTTCAAGTAGTTGTGACTGTAACACATGTTTCTTATAATGTGGTTTCGAGAACATACATCTTTTTCATCGTGTGAGCGTTTTATTCGTGGGATTGATTCTCTATTTTTTGTATAGGGAAAAAATGCTTCAAACTCTAAAAATCAAAAATTAGTTGTTAATGATCATTCTTCCTGAGATGAGCATTAAAAGATATCCAATTAAATAAAGAACTCAAATTTTGTGAATATCTCAGTCTGGATATAATTCTATTTTGTGCCAAGGTTGTGTCAGAAAGAGCTCCAAGATTATGATATAGACAAAGATGCTTTGGGTATTCATTCAGTTCTTCATCAAAGCCGATAATCTTACACTCTCAAAACANTATAGACAAAGATGCTTTGGGTATTCATTCAGTTCTTCATCAAAGCCGATAATCTTACTAGACTCACTAGAACCATTTCTGGTCCTATCTGTACTCCTTACGAAGACATAAATTTTCAGATCAGTATCACAATTCTATATCTCCATTGTCTCAAGGCCAGTAACTTTCTTCTATATCCCTAGATTGTTGTGAGATTTTAAGGTTTTTGTAAAACTTTTTGTGTTTAATTACTTTACCACGCATCCTATATTGTAAATGATAATCAGCAAAATATGATAATATTAAATCTTTCGAACAATTTTTGTTTACTCTTATAGTCTAATAAATCAAAACAAACAAATTACTCTATAAAATATGATGAATTGCATGTCAAAGATTATTATTTAATCCATGCATATAAAAGCAAATTTTAATGTTTTGAGAGTATTGTTTTTCACGGATCTAACATCGACTAGCTTATATATGTTCTCATGTTGTCAAATTGATTAAATAGACTTTTAATGTATATGATGTCAAAAGAAAAAGAAAAAAGACGTAGGAAAATTTTTTTTATTACATAAAATAATTAAAATTTAATAGTTAAAAATCAGTGTATTTGGGATCAATGTTCTTATAAATGTTTTCTAAAAATACCAAAAGTTCCAAAAATGTCACAATTTTTTCTTAAAATGNTTCAAAAATGCCATATAAATGTTTTTGTTCCAAAAATACCACAAATTTGAAATAGCTTTAAAATTTATAATTTGAATCCTAAAACACCCAAATCAAACCCTACCCCCTTCAAAACTAAACCCTAAACTCTATTTAGTGAATCCAAACCCAAAACCTTAAATTTTAAACCCTTAAAATTCNAAAATTTTAAATTTTAAACCCTTAAAATTCTATTTTTATTTTTGTGGTATTTTTGGAACATTTGAGAGTGTGTGGTATTTATGGAACTTTTGGGAGTGTGTGGTATTTCTGGAATATATATATATATATATATATATATATATAATAAAACTATAAAAATACTAGTAAGGTGTACTTTAATATAACAATATTTTCATTAAATTTCTAAGAAAAATAAACGGATTGAATTTTTGGCTTTTAATTTCTGACTAGATATCGTCAGGCGACAACAATAAGTGAGTCTCCAAAATGAAAAAGACAGATATACATATAATAAATTAATTATTTTTTCTTATACAAAATAGACAAATGACTTAAAACATTTAATTAAAAAATTAATAGAATATGATACTATGTGTCTCATTTTTAAGAAATCTAATTTGTGAATGTATCTTTGACAAATGAAATAATTTTGTGCTTAGAAAATTAAGTAAACATGAAAATATTTAGAAGAAAAACGGTTATAAAATTAATTTTATGTTGAACTTTTATACATTATTAGTTCTAAAACGTGACTCGAAAATATAATAAGCTAAAAATACAGAAATACCTAAGACTTTAAGTTGAAGATGAAATTTTGTTAGACCTTCAGTAGTAGTGATATTTTTAACTTCATTCATGCCACAACCTCACCAATAATATCTGCAAAATATAAAATTACACATAACTAATAGTAAATAAAATACAATGTACTAATGAACACATCATCAACATTTAACCTTCATAACGTCGCATAAGATAAGGGAAAAAGTTAAGAGAAAATAGCTCAAATACCATAGAAATGTTCCATAATAACTAGAATACCATACATCTTTATAAAATTACTAGAGTACCTTCGAAACTCTTGTAAATTATGATTCACTATGTTGCTTAGTTTCTCTTGATTTGGTTAATTTATAATAAACAATCAACGTCACTCAACCATATTCCAAAATATTAAACCGTATTCCACGTCAATAAAATATACATTATACATATCAAATTTCTTAGTCGCTCAACTATTTCACTCTAAATCATTCACAAAAAATGTTTAGTGACCTAGTTATCGCGCTCGTCATCTTCTCCGAAATCGTCATCGCCTAAATCTTAATGTGAACCCTCCTCAGAATTTCTGGTAAGTTGCGATTGATTCCCTTTGATATATGTTGCGAATGAGTTCGATTCTATTGTGGACGAGTTTGATTTATGTTGTGGCTGAGTATCATTTCTGTTACGACCGTGTTTGATTTACGTTACTATTGAATTTGATTTTATTGCAGACCAGACTTTTTGTTGTTGTGTCTGAGTTTCATTATACATATAAATATACAAATCTTCTTAAATAAAAGTAACAGTTTAGTTTCCCTACTTAACCCTGGTCGTCCTCTCCGAAATCGTATTCGCCCTCGTCGTGTTCTCCTGTATGTTGCGAGTGATTTTGACATATAATGCGTAAGAGTTAGATTATTGTTAAGACTGATTTTTAATTCTGATACGACTGAGTTTGATATTCTGATGTGACTAAGTTATTTTACATAGTATCTGAGTTATATATCGTATGTTAAAAGGCCTCAAATGTTAAAAGGCCTGAGTTATTCATACCTAGGAAAAATAGAAAGGGCTGAGTTATTCTTACCTCAAAAACATAGAAAGAGCTGAGTTATTCTTACCTACGAAACATCGAAAGGACTGAGTTATTCTTACCTCGAAAACATAATAAATGTTGAGTTATTCTGACATATGTAACGTAATAAAGGCTAATATGCTGGAATACCATAAGTCAGCCCTTTCGTCAACTAAATCAGCGGTGACATGAATGCTATTCTAGTAATTAATCTTTCGCTAGTAGGTCAGTCGTAAACACGATGAGTTGAACGTTAATTCAGCTCTTGACGGCTGAGCAGAGGTATCTCAGCCGTATTAACATCCAATAAGTCAGCTGTATTAAATCAGCCTGCGAAACATAACTCAGCCATCTCTAACTATAACTCAGTACAATTTTCAACAAGTCATCATGCCGAAGTATAAGTCAGTTGTAACAGGAGTACATAAGTCAGCAAGAAATGCAAAAGTCAGCCATATTTACGTATGTCAGCCATTACGTAAGTTGACTTATGACCGTAAGTCAGCCTTTTTAAAACAGATCAGTCAGTTTTTGTAAGTAAGTCGTCACGAGAAGGTGACTTATGCTCGTAAGTCATCTAATTTCTCTTAACTCAGTGGGTTTCAGTTACTCAGCTGCAACGTAACCATAAGTCATCTCATTAATACACGTCAGCGAATTACATTCCTGTAAATACGTTTTTTTTGTCACAACGTAATAGAAGGGTACGATGGTCATTTAAAAAATGCAAGTAATAAAAAAAATATTTGTATGGTTCTAGTCATTATTACTAAAATATATGGTAGTTAAACTATCTTCCCAAAAGTTAAAACGAACTTCTAGATTAANAACTTCTATATTAAAAAATTGCTCACATGGCTTTACACATGTGTAAAATATATAATTATTTTTGTAAGGATGTGCAGAATTTTTAAGTTTTCCAAACTTAAAGCTGCCTCCGTGACTGTGACGTACCGCAATATTCTAAACTCACGGATACCCGCTTTACCTACTGCATGAAACAAAGTCCCCATAGGGATCAACAATCAAACCAGAAAGAAGTAGTAAGGCCATCACCGATGACATACCTGAAAAATTGGGCTGCGAGCGAACGGATCTTTAAGAGCTTCCTCCACATCCAAGAGCCACGCGAGGTGGCAGGTGTATCCCAGAAAGTGGATTGACAAAGAAGGTAATGGTTTGTCCAAACAACCCAGAGAGACAGCATAGAGTGGAGACGCCAAATGAGAGAGAGTGAGATAACGTCAAATGAGAGGGAGTGAGATAACCATAACTGTGTCTTCTAAACGATGGATGCCAAGACCTCTTTCCGAGCGAGGGCGACAGAGGTCATCCCATATCACTTTCGTTGAAGAATAATTGAATGATGACCCCGACCAAAGGAAATTGCAACACAAACTATTGATGGCGCGGAGGAAACTCTTTGGTAGGCAGAAAGCTGACTGCCATAAGTCGACGGTGTTGACAACGATAAACTTGATGAGTTGCAGACGCCCCCACGAAAGAGAGCATATTGGAGGCCCACGAGGAGAGACGAGAGCGAATGCGATCAATTAGCGAAGAATAATCATTGGCTGCCATATTCTTGGTTGTCAAAGGAAGTCCCAGGTAGCAGATAGGGAGAGAGTCACATCGAAAAACGTAGTGATCAACAATTGTTGGAGAAGAGGACTAGGTGAGCCACCAAGAAAAACCGTTGATTTGCTAAGGTTGGCATGAAGACCTGAGCATAACCAAATGTATTCATAACCCGGATAATGCCATGAATCGAAGAAGGCTGGCCATCGGTAAAGATAAGGATGTCTTATGCAAAGCACAAGTGGGTGAGGGCCAGGCTGCGGAAATTGGGGTGGTAACCAAACGCACCAGACGCTGCTGCAACATTCAACAACCTGGACAAGACATTGTTAATTATAACATATAAGTAAGGGGAGAGGGCACAACCTTGGCGAATTCCTTTGAAAATAAGGAAGCAACCGGCCAATTCCCCATTGACAGAGATGGAGAAAGGGGCAGTGGATAGACACAAATGGATCCAATGAATAAACCAGGGAGGAAAGTCCATGGCATGGAGAACAGAGGTAATGAAGTCCCAATGCAAAATGTCAAATTCATTAGAGATATCCAGTTTCAAAGTGCATCGCTGAGACACATGAGGCTTGTGATAGTCCTTAACAATTTTCGTAGCTAACATGACATTCTCAAGGAGTAACCGACCTTTGATGAACGCACTTTTATTGGGTTCAATGAACTCCGGGAAGAAAGTCTTCAGGCGGTTGGCCAAAATCTTTGAAATAACATTATTGATAGTATTTCAATAGGAGATAGGCTGATAATCCTTCAGAGTTTGAGGGTCATTACCTTTGGGTATCAACGAGACTAGAGTGGCATTGACACCGCGAGGAAGGAAACCACAATCACAGAAAAACTGGACAACAATGGTGAAATCGTTACCAACCACCGGCCATGCAACTTGAAGAAATATGTTGTATAACTATCGGGACCTAGAGCTTTATTCGATAGAATAGAAAAAAAGTAACATGGATCTCTGTTGCAGAGACCGGGTTGGTGAGAAGACGAGCAGTCGTTTCCGAACAGCGATAAGAGAACAGGTATTGAAGAAAGGTTGATGGAAAATGAGTGATATCATCTACCGTTTGAAGAAAAGCCTTGAAATGGTTGACTTCTGTGTCTTTAATGGCGGGAAGATCAGAGAGGATCTCGTCCGAGGGAAGAGTGATCCGACGAATGATATTACGCACGGCACGAGAGCTAGCTATGCGGTGAAAGAAAGTGGTGAAAGAAAGATTGGTAAGAGAGGCAGTTTGGCGTGCACAAAAATGCTCCTCAGCTGCATCTAGGGATGATCATTGCTTTGCCGCATCAGCTTCAGCTTCAATGGATGCGGTTGATGGATTGGTAAGAGAGGCAGTTTGGCATGCATAAAGCTGGTCAAACGTCAGTCGAGTGCGATTTGATAGATCGCCGTATATCAAGCTGTTAAGGTTCTTCATGGTGGTCTTTAGAAATTTGAGGTGTGTGTGGAATAGGAATAACGCAACTCTCGAGGTATATAAGGACGGATGAGCTGATTAGAAATCCCCTAAGAGCTACAAAAAAGACTAATGATAAGCAATAAAGTTGTTAAACTTAAATGGTTTTCACTGAGAGGATAAGTGGGTGGACAAATGAACGACACAACGCACATGATCAGAAACGCCGTTGACTTCAAACATCGTAAACGAGTGGGGATAAGATGCAACCCAAGTAGCATTAACGAGCGCACGATCTAACTTCTTTCCAATTGGGGCACTCTTCCTATGATTCCATCACGTATAGCGCGGGCAAACATACGCAAGATCAGCCAAGTCACAGCTATGAACAAAATCTTGGAATTGGACCATTCCTAGGTGAGAGAGAAGGAGTGGAGAGATGAGTAATATGACATAGACAAGATCTCACTGAAGGCTCCCATAATAAGCCAAGGTATATGACTATTTTCATAGATACGACGACTTTCAGAAAGATCAATCCAGAGATGCACTCGATCCACCTGAAAATAAGATGCATAAACACAAGAGATTAGAACTAAGTCACCTGAAACTAGAGTGACTAAAACTGTGATGAGCTGAGATGTAGAAAGAAGAGGCGTGGAAACAACTCCATCCTTCCAACAAACCGAAATGTGACCCAGACGATGAGCCGAGTAATTATTACTTAGACTTCCACAATACAAGAGAAGTTATTAGGATTAACCCGAGTTTCTAAAAGACAGCCAAATTGTGGATCCATGGCATGAATCTAGTGCTTGTCGACTTGGTGTTTGCAAGACTTGTTAAAGCCTCGCGTATTCATGCAAATAGCGATATATCATCAGTGTCTCCTCGAGGAGACATTCGATTTTTTTTAACAACTTCTGGTTTGGTAGTGTTGCGAGTGGTCACATTGGTAGAATGTTTGTTTATGGTCCTAACGCTATAGCATGAGCCTATAGCACCAGATAGAGGAGCTGATTCATAATCTGAAATCTGTCACTCTTCCTTGTCATTCTCTGTCTTTTCATCAACTAAGACAAAAAAGCGAGAAGGAGATAAATCTGGTGGAAGGTTAGACTGGGCAGAGGCAAGCTTGGACGGTGATAAAAAAGAAGTGAGCCTTGTGCGCGCAACAGACCAAGATGCATCGTCTTGAGCTGATGTGTTCGTTGAAGCCGCTAAAGGGACCATACTATCTACAGCTCATGGAAGGACATTCACAGAACCGGAGTGAGGTGATGCTGGTGAGTCGATACTTGGAGGAACAACTTGCTTAATAAGCTCAATGGATGGCTCATTCATCGAGACATTTGGAATCTAGCGTGGCTAGATCAGTGGTTGTGGCTGTCGTGGGAGGCATAACAGCTGCCGGGAGGGCATCAGAAGCAAGTGAAGGAGTTTCAGCTTGAGGAACCAGACCTAGACCTGCACACAAAGGCAAAATAACTTGATCAGCATTGTCTTGCAAAGTCTGAATATCTGCAGCATGTGGTACCGAGACATGAGCAGCATTATCAGCATTGTCTTGCAAAGCAATCACTCGTTTTTTGCACTTGGCATTCTTGTGTCCCCAAGTGTTACATATTCAACACTTAGATTGCAGCCATAGGTAAAAACCTAAATTCGTTTCTCCACATTAACGAGCTTAATAATGTCTATATGTTCTTTTTCCAGGTTGAAATCACAAACACCCGAGCAACATCTAATCGCATACACTTTCTCAGTCGTTAGATGGAGTCGCTGGGAGTCACCGACAATGTCTCCAAAAAATTGTAGTCCTGCATGAGAAAAAAATAGTCGTGAACATTTAGAAAAGTAACCCATAAAGGCATTGAGGTTAGGTTTGGTTTGGATNAGTCGCTGGGAGTCACCGACAATGTCTCCAAAAAATTGTAGTCCTGCATGAGAAAAAATAGTCGTGAACATTTAGAAAAGTAACCCATAAAGGCATTGAGGTTAGGTTTGGTTTGGAGAGAGCCTTTGAAGGACACCACTCTTGCACAGTGTGCATGATGTCCGAGATGTGCCAATATTTTTTATGGCAAAAAAGACTCGAATCTTTTGCGATTCCACACGAAATAGCACGGTGTCATCCTTGAGGATTTGAACGTCTATCTTTGGAGCTTTGGCATCGCGATTCCACAATCGGTTCACGGTAGCATGAATCTTCCCAATATGCGGTGTAGAACAAATGAAGTATCCGACTTGGGATTTATTCCAAAGGGGATGTGGTTTTTCTACATGTTGCTTTAGGACTGTAACTGAAGCAACACCATCGATGAGGACAAACAGAGCTCGGTCACTGTTACTACGTAAAACAGAGCTAGTAACGATGTGATTCCAAGCAGAGCTGTTAGGGACAGAACCATTGGGCGATTCCGCAGCAACATCACCAACAGGACACGAGGAGATCTCCGGTTGTGGTGGAGAGGGAGAAGGGGAAGACAGATCCATCAGGTCCGACCGTCACCAGAACCTGAAACAACCGTGAAGAAGAAGCCAAGTAAGGAAAGTAGAGAACTCTATGAGTCGCCAAATCGATCTCCCCCATCCATGTGTAAATTTTAAAGTTCAAAAGATGACCAAGGAGTTCTGGGCCGAAGCCCATACATCTCCCAAGGGCGAGGCAAGCCATGTTATATAACTCTCCTTTGGTGAGCAGACCTCTCCTATCGTCAATCAAACCCAAGAGCATAACATCACCAACGACTGCATTTAAACCAACTGAGCTAACTCATCGTTGGTAAAAAATTCTGAAAGTCAATTATGGGGATCGAACTTCTAACTTTCTCCCTTATTTTTTTATTTTCTAAATTTCATCCTTTTTTATTTTTTGGCAAATAAAAGCATGTAAAAAAATAATATAATCACAAAAGTTACATTAAAAACATAATGTTTTTTATGAATCTAACATGACTAAAATTATTTAAAACATATTTATATTTTATAATAGTGAATAGTGATTTTGGTTAATAAAATATAAACCCGTGAATAGTCGGACTACCGAACATAATAGTCGGGCTACTGAAAATAATATAAACCCAAAACCCAGAAATATAAAACCAAAACCTCATAATATAAACACAAAATCCAAAATATAAACCGAAAATATAAATCCAAAACCGAAAATATAAACCCAAAACCAAATGTATAAACCCAAAACCCCAAAATAAAAATCCAAGACCCAAAATAAAAACCCAAAACCGAAAATAAAAACCCTAAATCTAAAATATAAACCCCAAACCCCAAAATAAAAACCCTAACCCATAAATATAAATCCCAAACCCCAAAATATAAACTCAAAACCAAAATATAAACCCTAAACCCAAAATATAAATCCTAAACCCAAGATATAAATTTAAGTAGTCCGGATATTTGAAGTAGTTAGTATATTAAGGAAAGGGGATGGAAAAAAAGTGAGTGAGAGAGAGTGAGAGCATCTCCAGAGGACACTTCAAAACTTCAAATTTGAAGTATCACTTTCTCACACTTCAAATATGGAGTGCCTACCTTCTCACACTTCAAATTTGAAGTGTCATATTTTCTTTGCATTTTAGCCCCTACATTTATGTATTTAATACTTAAGTCTTGTATTAATTATTTTAGTACCAACATTTTTATGGTTTTATTTTAAATGTATACTAATATATACATCTTATATTTAGAGACATATAAATTAAAATTAAAATATTAAAATATGAGAAATATCACATACCATTAATATTTTTTAAAAGCATCAAGCAAATTTAATACAAAAGAGTGCAATAAAAAGACTACATAGCACATAAATATTACAAAAATAAAAATATTACAACATACTAATTAATACTCCTCTAAATTTGATCCACTACCTCCAATATCATTAAAATATTTCCCAAAAAATGTTGGTGTAACCGAAGGTTGAGGTTGCTCTTGATTTCTTTTTTTCTATGATTGAAGCAAATGCAAATGCTCGATTTCAACAATTTCTATCTCGTAATTTGGTGATAAAAAATAAAAAGACTCATATATCACTTCGAAATGCATTGGTCGAGCATATATGGGAGCATTATGGTAATAGTGCTAATTTATAATTTGATATTAGAATTTCATGTTTGATGTTATCTTTTTCTAATAATTATGTAACTTATATAATGCCTTATTAATAAATATTGCATGTAATAATTAAATGATGGATATAAATATTAATTTACAAAATTGTAGGATGTTTTTAATTATGAACAAAATAGGGGCAATATTTGTTTTGATGACCCCGGTATCCGGAGCCCCGAAGGACTCCGACTAAACCCAAAGCATCCACAATCGCCAAAGGTATCAAAGAGGGCTCCCGAAATTCACCCCATGTTAATTGACGGTGGCCGGGATTCAAACCCAGGTGGCGGAACTCAAACTGTGAGCCCTTTACCACAAGAGCTAGAAACTCGGTTAATAGGGGCAATATTGCAAAATATAAATTTTTGAAAAGTGTTTCCTTTGGATTAAAACACATGAAACTTCAAATTTGAAGTGTCCCTTTGGAGATGCTTTGAGAGAAAGAGAGAATGAGTGAAAGAGAGAGTGAGAGAGGAAAGGAAAGAGAAAAGATAAAACTGCATTTTTAAAAAAATTGTTAGAAGAGAGAAAGATAGTAGGTAGCATTAGAAGTCATTTAGTTAATTCTAGACTATTTTATGTATATACAATGCAATTACCTATTTTTATATATGTTTAAGTCAAAGTATTGATCACATTTTAATAAATCATGATTTAATTCTACTTATAGAAAAAACTAATAATAGTATTAGTATATGTTGGTATTATATGTGCCTATTTTTGAGCTAGCTTAGAAGAAAGCCAACTAAAATTTTGGGTCCGAATGGTAACAAAAAATTAGTTGTGCGTGACAGAAAAAATAAGATAGACGGTACATATAAATGCGGTGCGAGAAACAAAATTAGCAGTGTGGAACAACTGTGATTTTAATAAAATTAGTGGTGCGTAAATAATGTTTATAATGATATTTAAAAAAATAATAATGTAGTGCTTCAATATATGAAATAATTGGTTTTATTATTGAAGAATTGGCACTTTACCTGCACTTTACTTGCTTCATTTTCGTTGATATATAACCGTCCCGCTTTTTTATTGTATACAAAGCAAAATCAAAAGAATAAAACTTTGGTCATGCACTACTTTTTACAAGAAATTTGTGCGTTATTCAGTTTTATTATGAATGGTAATTATGTCATAATAACACACCGCGCATGGTGAATACGCTTTTTATTGGTCATCCATTCATGGCTTTAAATTGAGGTATCGTGAATAGTAATAAATAATTTAATTTTTTTTTATAGAAAATTGGTTTTTTCACATAGTTAAATCTTTATTTTTGAATTATCTTTTACCGGAATTCTACTTTATAAACCTATGTTTCTTTGTGATATTAATATTAGTTTTAATTGGATATTATTGATCATAATGTGATAAAAAAAAAATTCCTCATATTACTATATATATCCACTACAAGAAAACACGCTTATTTTGACGGACCAAACTGTCACGAATTCGTCACGTATTGGCATTACTGATAGTTTCGTGACATATTTTGTCCGTCAGGATTAGATGGCCAGTAATTGAATATTTGTCACAATTCCGTCAGTAATCCCTGACGGATTAGCGACGGATGATTCCTGACGGATTCGCCGTGAATAAGTACTCCGTCAGGAATCCCTCAAGACTTATCTGTCAAAACTTCGTCAGGAATACCTGACAGATTCGTGGCGGATATTTTGATGACTAATTCCTGACAGAATACGTCCGTCAGTAAATTCCTGACGGATTACTAACGGATAAAATATTTAATACATATATAGATATATATTAAATTATTAATTGATTAATATATTTAATAATTATTTATATTTATTAACTAATAATTAAAATATAAATAAAAATTTAAAAATATAATTAAAATTCTAAAAATATTCATAAAACTAAAATTACAAAAACCAAAAATAGTACCAATATTCGATACAAACGATAAAAGTATAAAAAGTAATCTAAACTATTGTGGTGGTGGTGGTGGCGGGTACCGCTGCGCCATCAGTGCCATGAATGAATCCATAGTCGCCTTCAGCTGGGCTTCCATCTGAGGCTGCATCTTTTCTTGTTGGGCTTTGAGCTTGGCATCAAAGCGAGCCTGGAGCAGAGCTTTGTGCTCCCTTTGCGGGGCCCTCAACTCAATCACCTCCTGCTGCATGGCATCAGTTGCCGCGTCCTTCTGCCTCATCTCGTCGTTCCAACCGGGACCTCACGATCGAGAAGATCCCGGGATATAGTAAGATGCCATGTTCTCGAGTCCTAACATGTGCACCTTCTGTTTCTTCGTAGCCTGCAAGAAACAAAAAACAAAACATGATCTTAAAACAAAAAAAATTATGTTAAATTATAATTTAAAATGTAATTAACATATTACATACATGAGACGCAATCTCGTATTGGATATCAAGAGGGAGTGCGCCACTATCAACGGACTCCTGAGGTGCCCGCTCCTCGATTAGTCGTTGTGTCGTCTAGACAACCTCGTGAACAACCAAATCTTGGACCTGGCCCGTCTTCTTGTTTGTGTGGATGTCCTTTATAATCTCGATAGGTCCTAGTCGACGGCCAGTATCACGCTCCTATTTTATAATTGAGAATCAAATTAGAATTCAATATTCAATTATTAAGTTTGTTATATTGAAAATATTGACATACCATCTCATCATCTCGAGTGACCGCACTCTTCGAATCGATGTTCGTAGTCGCTATCCCCTTGCCATCTCGGGTACTCATCCGGTTTTGCTTGTTCGTCGTCAACTTTCCCTTTGTCTTCTCATCCTCCCAATATTTGAAAAAGCCTTCGAAGACTTCTTCAGGCATCATGTTGTGCTTCTTCCCCTCAACATACCAACTATGCTTCCAAACGTACACGTGCTGAGTGTACGTCTTGGACACTCGTGCATTAAATCCCTCTGGACCTCTCGGGTCATCCCAGGTGCCCAACTATACTCGAGGTATAAAGTTTAAATGTTGTATTTTAGTAACTGCATATAGTTTTGGTTTGTTGGTAAATTGATCTAATCTATGTAATTCTTACCGCGAAGTAGTAAAACCAGTACTCCTGGTTTTCGGGTGGCATATCCCTAAACGTATGATGTGAAATTCTTAGAACTTCTTGCATCAGTCGCTTGATGCACTTCGTGATGCTGTTGTCCGACAGTAGAAACCACGTCATGCCATCACGTGCAGACGGGTGTAGTCGCGACAATCTCTCCCGTCCATGTTGGACTAGGAGGTCCTCTATAAACATCCGCTCTTGGAGATGCGGAGGTCCTTCAGGTGCCTTCAGGTACCTAAGTACCAGTAGAGAACCTTTCTGAAGGTCTCGTTGACTGGCCAATATTATTATAATAATACTTAAGATTGATAATAAAATTAAAGTTTCAATAATTATTATTATAAAATAAAATTTTAATAATAATTTAAAATTTAACCCTAAACATTAATCAAACCCTAAACTTTAACATAAACCCTAAACCCTAAAATCCACACTTTTATAAAACACACAACAAAACAAAAATCAATCTCAAATTATAATCAAAACCATAAGCAAACCCTAATCAAACCCTATATTAAACTCAACACAATCAAAAATCAATCCTTAACCAAACACAACAACATCCAAATCAATCCCTAAACACAAACCACATCCTAATTTCTAAAAATCCAAAAACCTCTAATATATACCAAAATCAAATATTCAACACTAAATCTACTTAAAAAACATCAAACTTACCTTGGATCACCCATGGTATGGTTTGAACTATTGATTTGATGAAGATTTCGCCAGAAAACTCCCCAAAATCGCCGGAATCGCCTTTTTGCAATGTAATGGGGAAGAAGAACAATATGGTTTTGCTTTTGATACTGAATTTTCAAATGGTCATATCCGTCAGGAATCCATAGGTAATGAAAAATTTAATTTTCGCATGTTTCCAATTTTTTGGGAATCTAAAACGCGCCAACAATTAGTGTTTAGTGACGACATACTGACGGATCCCTGAAGGATCCATCAGTAATCTGTCAGGAAATCCTAATAGATAACCCTATATCCACCGGGTAACACAAAATATAATTTAGGGTTTGATTTAGGGTTTAGGGTTTATATTTAAATTATAAGTGTTACTTATTTAGATGAATGATTATAAATTCATGTCCATGCTATGTTAGTAATTACATCCAAAAGAAAACTCGTAATGTACGTCTTTCATTTTCGAATTTCAGAGTTTAAGATCATATATCGTTACAAACACTTTTGAGTATGAAACATGTTTTGTAAATTTTTATGAAATTCACTTTTGAGATTGAAACATGAATAAACTCATTCATTAGTATGTTAAAATGTTTGTTAACTTTAATTAGTATGTTTATTTAGGGTTTAGGGATTCAAAGCTTAAATCAGAGTTTCCAGACGGATATCCATAATCCATCAGGAATTGAACATATGTATATATGTCTAATATACATATTAAACATATATATATATATATATACTTTTATTCTTGACGGATTTTGGAAAATCAGTCAGGACTATAAATATTTAACATATTTTGACAAGTAATTTTTTTTTGTACGTTTCTACTAAATGGAAATTTTTTTAAAAAAATGAAAATATACATAACCATATTGTTTCATAATATAGAAAAAAGGAATACATTTCAAATTGTTCATACATATTAAAAAAAATATAAAAATCTAATCGGAAGTCAATGAATAATCTGACGGATCAGAATCCGCATTATCTTCAAATTCGTCACCAGACTCATCATCTACATCATGTATACCGATGTTCAAATCTCCAAAAATTGTGAAATCCACCAATAGATTGACACCTAGAGAAGGCTGAATCTCGGCTAAAGAACCATGGCCCAATGGTTGTAGGGGTTCACGCTCTAGAACGCATTCTATCATATGTCAAGGATTTACTTGCGTCACCGTTACCTAGGATCGCTCCTATTCCTAATTTCTGGGTACGTAATGTAAGAGACCTGCAACATTCGTAAATATTATGTTAGCAAAATATAATATACTATTTATATGAATTCAGTAAACACCCAAGATTATACTCGATCCGCTTGTGTGGCGAGAAATGAAGGATCGTATTTTCCAAGTTTCCTACGGGAGTTGATCGAAGTCAAGCCAAACTTGTCTACTTTAACACCACTACCATCAGTAGGATCATACCAATCACACATGAAGACAACACATCTCAAGTTCAACATCCCTAGGTAATGGACCTCCAATATCTATCGAAGAATGCCGTAGTATACAACATCTCCGGAAGACGACGATATACCATGATCTAAGGTCGTCTTATCTCTATCTAAGGCGTTAACCTTGAAAGCGAATCCCCTCGTACAATACCTCGGGTATGACGTAGCAATACTGTTTGGCCCTCTTGCGAGATCTAGCAACCAAATTAGAAATGTTCGACCGTTAGATGTTTCCTCTGCAACCTATATTTACATATAGATTAAAATTTAGAATTTTACAAAATATATTACTTAATTGAATAAAATCAACCACTTACATAATAGTGCAACCACTTAATTAACTCTTCTTGTTTTAGAGCCTCAAATTCGTCTACATATTTATCTGAGAAATAACCACGGACAAATACCTTGTATAACCTACAAAATTTGAAATAATCACAAGTTATATAAAATATATGTATAATAAAACTTTTAAGATGTTTAAAGTATTGAATTTGTAGCTTTCATATTCGAGCATATCCTCACAATTAGTAAGGATATACATATGTAAATGGTTCCACTCCTCAAATGTAAGTTGGTGACTTTTATCCTTCCCGCTAAGACGTCCAATTTTTCAAAACATGCTTGAAACATAAGTTGGGTACATTGAACATCTCATGGAAAGTAATATTTTGCTAAATTTGCAGCTTCTTCATTGATGCTTTGTGCCACAATAGAACCCTCGACTCGGCTTAGATTTTTCACATTTTTTTCAAGTGGAACATGTACCACTCAAAGGGGTACATCCACCGATATTGGACCGGTCGACCAAAGTGATGCTTCACGTGGAAGGTAAACCGTGAGATGTTCCATTATGTTGAAAAATGATGGAGGAAAAAGTTTCTCCAAGTTGCAAAGGATCATTGGTATGTTCACCTGTAATGTCGAAATACCATCAAATGTAAGTGTCCTCTTGCTAAGATCACGGAAGAAAGTCCCAACCGCTATGAATGCAAATAGAACATGTAAGTAATCAATGATTAAAACATTAAAGTAAATTGTACAAAAATTACTACATTAATACCAGCAATGGCTTCGTGAACATCTTTCGACAGGAGATTCTCAAATGCAAATGGAAGAAGGCGCTGCATCACTACATGATAATCATAGTTCTTCATTCCAATGAACTTGCCTTCTTCGATATCAACACAATCCTTCAGATTAGAAGCATACCCATCATGGAATTTGACCCTATGAATAATCCAGTCGAAGAACTTAACTGTTGCATTCTTTGATAATCTAAATGCTGGAATTGGATAACTTCCATCGACGTTGATGTGAAGCTCAAGACGAGAAAGAATGTTCGGCAAGTCTAATATGGACTTCAAATTATCTTTTTTCTTCCCTTGGACATTTAGAACTGTCTTCATTATATTGTCAAAAGAAGTTCTTATCCACATGCATCACATCTATGTTATGCCTCAACAAATGTGTTTTCCAATAAGGCAAATCCCAGAATATGCTTTTTTGTGCTAGTTATGATTTATACCTGCATACTCAACATTGACGTGTCCATTACCGCCAATATTTGCATCATGTGTTGTAACAACACCATAATCTTCCATTTTTCCTAATAGATATGTGCCATCTAATTCAGGTGGTGGACCGTCAACACATCTCTTCTTCGTGAATAATGTAGTTGTTCGACGATATGGATGACTCAGGGGCAAAAACCTTCGGTGATAATCAAACAAACATGTTTTTCTTCCATTACTCATCTGGAAGGAACCAGTGTTCGGCATAATATGGACATGCTAGTTTCCTGTGAGTTGTCCACCCTGATAACATGTCATACGCTGGGAAATCTCTTATAGTCCACATAAGGACCGCGCGCATCGTAAAATTTTGTTTTCAAGACACGTCATACACTTGTTCCCCATGTTTCCATAATGTCTGCAACTCATGTATCAGTGGTTGCTAAAACACATCAAGCACTCGTTTCGGATGTTCTGGCCTTGGTACAAGAACAGAGAGAAATAAAAACTCTCGGTTCATACACAAAGATGGGGGCAAATTATAATGTGTAACGATGACCGGCCGCAGAGAACACTTTCACTGTGCTTCCCAAATGGGCTTAATCTATCTATACTTAATCCGAGATAAACATTTCTTGTCTCGCATGCAAAATATGGATAAGTAGACTGAAAATGCCGCCAAGCTTCTGCATCAAAAGGATGTGTAATCTCTCCATCGTATATATGCTCAGCATGCCATCTCATTGTCGCAACTGTTCTCTTAGACTGATAAAACATCTTCAACCTATATGTTAGTGGCAAATACCACATCGTCTTGTAAGGCACTGAAACTCTACCACCTTGTTATGCGACAATATCGACAACTCGTCCGGGTGTCATCGCGTCTCCAATAGATCATACAATTATCAATGCACATGTCTATAACATGATACGACAATCCAAGCCCCGACACAAGTTTCTGAATCTCATAATATGAACCTGGAGCATTGTTATCCCCTGGAAATATATCTCTCACAAAATTGGTTCTTGCATCAACTACATCCTCAGGCAACTTATAATCAGTCTTTATACCCATCAACCTACTAGCCAATGATAAAGGCGAATGAACATCTCTACATCCACTATATAATGGCTGATTCGCTGCGTCTAACATATCAAAAAATCATCGTGCTTATAAATTTGGTTCTTCATACGAAACCTGAGCCATCTCTATATTTTCTCTTTAAACGTCATTAACCATTTGAACTGTAGGTGCACTTTAATCCAAATCCGTTCTATGTTCCTCTATCCTATCGGCCAATGGTTCGCTACCGCTAGTACTAGCAACAAGATCAGGTCGTTCGCTACCACTACTACTAGCAACAATATCATGTTGTTCGCCATGTAAATATCAAATCTTATAACTCGGCATAAAACCATTCATATACAAGTGATTCCAAACCATATATATCCTGATATTATGAGAATTCCGACAAACAGAGCATGTACATATTAACTTACGACTACGTTTTGCCCGAGGTTGTCAACTGCTAATTCCATGAATTTCATAACACCACGCGAATACTCATCGTTCAAAAGGTTCGTATCTTGAATATAATCATTGGCAACGGTTATATAAACGGATATGTTGTTAGGAAAATTTCATGACAGATATGTCCATCAAGAAGTGTCCGTCAGTAAATCAATAAGGATTTTACCAACGGATATTCATCCGTCAGGAATTTAGCTGACGGATCAAAATATGTAAGCCCCTCCTGTCATTTTTGTCAAAGCTTTCTTGTACTGATCCATTATTAAATTTTTTTATAGTAATTTTAAAAAAATATAACTGATTTTATGTAAATTCAAACAATTTGATCAGCATGGTATAATGATTTTATTATTGTTGAAATGTTAAATTTTATAATAAAAAGTTAAAGAAAGTAGCAGAAAACGTACGAAAAATGAAAGATAATCCAACACTCTTAACGAAAACTATCGAGAATGAAGCTGTTAAAGACGTGTAAATATGTAGATATTTTAACTTCAGCAACAATACAATTGATGGGCTTAGATAAAATAGAGGAGGCCCACTCAAATACAAGCGACAAACACCTAACAAATCCATAAAGATAAGAGGAAATGTTCCTAGATAGAACAAGAGAGATAAAAAAAATTAGGAAGGTGATTGCAAAGGAGAATAGAAGATTGATGACTTCTTAAACCAGATCTGAAGAATCTCTTCCCTCCGTTACGAGATCTGATGCAACAGAACTCCGACAAAGAGACACACATGTATAGCTTTTTGTTCTCTTTAGTTCTAAACTTTTCTTTTTGTTCGTAAGATCCAATATCATTTACTATTATCATACACAACCATTGCATTTAATTTTATTTACATATATCCAATTGAACGATTTATGTTTTTAAAAAAGTACGATTGTTGAAAAACAACAGATGCAAACACTAGTGGAAATTTTGAATAAAATTTGGAAAACAATTGTGTTTTTGTTTAAGTAAAAAAAAATTTTTTGATAAGGAGGTTAAATAATTGTGTTACAAAAGAAAAATATTTTAATTAAAAAAACACCTACTTTATCATATCAATATAATTCTCAAGTCTATGAGAATCAAATAAGTCAGTAAAACCTTCGTAAGATTAAAACAGAACTTAAGATTAAACCTTCATAAGATTGAGTTTAAAGGATAATCAACACACAAACAATTTAAAAGACGATATACTATAAATAAGAAATTCATAAAGCTAAATAACAAAAAAGATTAGATAGAAACCTTGAAAGTGAAATAGATCCAATAAGAAAATTTGATTACGGTGAAAGATTTAGAAGTGTATTAGAAATGAGACTCTGAGGTTCCTTTTATATTCAAGTAAAATACTAGGGTTATCAATTTTTTTAACAAATTAAAATTACACATTGTCAACTTTTATAAAAATTATGGCGGCTTCTTTATTTTTACCTTTGGCGTTGAGTTAGTTATCCAAAATTTTAGGAGAAAATCTTTGGTAAATTTTTTTCATTGTAGAGGAAAAATAAATATGCTCCACGTATAGTAGAAATAATATATACAATTAGGATTATCTTTTTGCCAATATTGGGATTTTGTTTATAACAAGAGTACACATTTATGATTATTTTGATAATGATATATGGGCTAAAATCATTCTCAAATATGTAATCCATGATATACATGATTTTTTATTACGATATACATGATTGTACGAACGTATCTCTTTTTGATAATCTCGTTTGTGTATTCATGGCAATCTGTCAAAAGGAGTTGATGTGATCTCTTAAAGAAAAATATTTGAATGCCAAAACTTACTATTTCAGAGATGTACCTTTGATTTATGCTTCAGGAAACTCTAAATCATTGAAAATGAACGGTAGAATGTTGGCTACATTAGGTTGAAACAAGTAGAAAGATTATTGGACATTGTTCTTTAGATGTTATTGTTATCTACTCTTAAGTAAGTTGTGTTCTTGAGCTATTTTTTGTAATTTTATACTCATATGGGATTTTCTTTGTATTTAGATTTGATTGGCATGTGATGCAATTCATCATATTCTGCTTACCATCGTCTACTTCAAATCTATCTCTCTTTGTCTCCTATGATGTATTAAGCTTTATTTCTGTCAAAGATCTCAATGTTACTTGTTTAAATGAATATTGAATTTCTTGTAATTATAGTAAAAATAACTATTCTTAAATTATAATAATAATAAATTGACAAACATTAATAATTTTTAAAAGTAACAATAATTTCTTACATGTTTCTGTAACCAACTTGCAAAATCTTTTTCCTTTAATAAGATCATTTCACATCCACTAATTTCAAGATATGCAACAATCATTCTCTCCTCAAACAACCTAATATAAAAATTTCAATGTTAAATCATTTCCAAAATTTATGCAAATTTATTGTATATATTAATATACCTCTCAAATGATCTCAATTGTTCACAGTTGAGTAGCACATATGTATGTGCAACATGATAGTCTTTATTTTGAAACCAAATCTCTTTTTGTTTACCACTTCCCCTTCCTATATGAGAAAATATTTCTGGAATCTCACCAAACTTATGTGTCTCTCCCTGATTACCTCCATCAAAGTGTCTATCTTTTGTACGTCTTTTGGTTTTGATGTGTGACTCAAAATAATAACCACCAAAAATAGAATTTTCTTCATTGACGTATTGTTCGACAATTGAACCTTCCACTTTTGCTTTATTTTTAACTTTTTTCTTTAGAAGGCTCATATATCGTTCAAAAGGATACATCCATCTAAATTGGACAGGTCCTCCAAGTACACCTTCATGTGGTAAATGGATTGGTAAATGCTCCATAACATCAAAAAAAGATGGAGAAAATATTTTTTCTAAATTACAGAAACCCATACAAATGTTGTGATGCAAAATCGCAACACTATCTTTGTGTAATGTTCTTGTGCAAATGTCTCGGAAAAATAAGCTAATACCTACAAAAATTATATTGTTATATCAAAAAGTTAATTTTATAATCATGTACATGCATAGATAAGATAAACTCGAAACAATACAATTAAGGGAAAATTGCATAAAAAACCTTCGGAATGTCACTTTGAAGCACTTTTAACCTTGACAAAAAAACCACTAGCATTTTTAACCTAGAACCATAATTTTTTTCAAAAAATTGCATAGAAAACCCTAAAAGAGGCACCGCCTTACACGCCATCTGTTCCGCCGTTTTTTCTGACGGAAAAATTAACGGCGGCGTTGACTTTTTTTCTTTTTTTTAAAAAAAAAATTCAAAAACTTTTTAAAAAATCACAAAAAATTTCAGAAAATTATTAAAAAATACAAAAAACTATAAAAAATTTCAAAATTTATAAAACTAAAAATATTATAATAAAAAGTTTCAGAAAATTATAAAAAATCATAAAAATTTTATAAAAATTATAAAAATTTCAAAAATTATAAAAAATCATAAAATTTCAAAAAATATAAAAATTTCAAAAATCCTATAAAATATAAAAACTTCAAAAATCCTAAAAAAAAAAAATAATTCACCAATTTAATTAACAAAACTAAGTTCATATATAATCAATTTTAATAAACAAATAATCAAATTCTTCCAACTTTAGGTAACAAATATTAGCAAAACTAAAGTTGGAAGAATTTGTTTATTTTTTCATTAAAAACGATTATATATGAACTTAGTTTTTTTAATTAAATTGATGAATTATTTTTTTAGAATTTTTGAAGTTTTTATACTTTTTTTTTGTTGAAATTTTATGATTTTTTATAATTTTTGAAATTTCGATAATTTTCTAAAAATTTTATGAATTTTTAAAACGTTATGAATTTTTCAAATTTTTTATAATTTTTTTCAAATTTTTTGTGATTTTTTTTAGTTTTTTCTAATTTTTTATAATTTTTTATTTAGAAAAACGAATTTTCTGCAAAAAAAAAAGTCAACGTCGCCGTTAACTTTTCCGTCAGAAAAAACGGCGAAAAAGATGGCGTGTAAGGCAGCTGCCAACTTCAGGGTTTTCCATGCGATTTTTTTAAAAAAGTTAAGGTTCAAAGTTAAAAATGCTAGTGGTTTTCTGTCAAGTTTAAAAGTGGTTCAAAGTGACATTCCGAAGGTTTTTATGCGATTTTCCCATATAGTTAATACTAAATCAAATTGCAAAATTGTAATACTTACCAGATAATGCTTGATGTACCGATTTTTCCATAAACTCAGCTAATGCAATTGGAAGTAATCGTTGCATCATAACATGGCAGTTGTGACTTTTCAATCCAATTAATTTTTCGCCGGCTAGATCGACACATTTGGATAAACTCGAAGAGTACCCATCTGAAAATTTCACATCTTTTTCTAGCCACTGTAGAAATTTATTTTTTTGCATCGGTGTTTAGTCTAAAAATTGGAACTGGAGCCTTTCCATCAGCATTTGAGTGTAGCTCTTTCCGATTACAGTACTCTTTCAAATCAAGTCGTGATTTGATGTTATCTTTTGTCTTCCCTTGCATATTGAGTAAAATATTGATTATATTATCAAAAAAATATTCTCTATGTGCATCACATCAAGATTGTGTCAGAGTTTGTGATCTTTCCAATATGGTAGTTCCCAAAAAATACTTTGTTTATGCTAGTTGTGTGTGTCATCGTATCCTTTTAATCACCCATAATTTCCTCCACAATCAACTGTTTTGAAAATTTTTGACTTTATTCCAAAGTTCCTCACCGGTTAGTATCTGAGGTGGATCTTCAGTTACAATCTTCCCTCTTTTAAAATTTTTCTTGTTTTGTCGGTAGCTATGATTTTCTGGTATAAAACATCGATGACAATCGAACCAACTTTTTTTCTACCATTTTTTAACTGAAATGCATCTGTAAGATCTAAACAGTAAGAACATGCTAATCTACCATGAGTTGTCCATCCATAAAGCATACCATAAGCAGGAAAGTCACTTATTGTCCACATGAGAACAGCTCGTAAAACAAAGTTCTGCTTGGTAGAACTATCATATGAATGAACACCGTTGAACCACAAATCTTTCAACTCATCTATCAGTGGTTGAAGAAAAATGTCAAGACTTTTCTTTTGATGCTTTGGACCAGGAACTAGAATTGTTAGAAACATAAACTCTTGTTTCATACACATCTCAAGTGGTAGATTATAAGGAGTTAAGATTACAGGCCATAATAAATAATTATGCACTGACATACCAAATGGATTAAAACCGTATGTGCATAACCCAAGGTAAACATTTCTTGGCTCATATGCAAAAGTAGGGAATACTTCATTAAAATATTTCCATGCTTCTCCATAAGATGGATGAGACATTTCTCTGCCATTCACAAGGTGTTATGCATGCCATTTCATTTCTTTTGCAGTATTATCATATTGATATAATCTCTTCAATCTATCGGCTACCAGCAAATAAAACATTTTGCGATATGCAACTTTTTTTCTGCCCTTCCATTTTAGTAGGAAGAAATCTATCTTTCTTACAAAATAAACAATTCTCCTTAGTTGAAGCAGCTTTCCAAAATATCATGCAGTTATCTTGGCAAACATCAATTTTTTGTA
>OVBE01002191.1:0-31827 GCA_900406425.1 Iberis pinnata | reverse complement strand
ATAAAATTTATTTAGAATACCATAATTTTAAATTTGTATTTTATAACATATTTTTGTACATTACGCGGGGCATCATCTAGTGTTTAGTAAATGTAATTTCACAAATTGTAACTCACATATTTGACATAATTTTGGTTTCTAATTGGTGACTATATTTTCGTAGAAAAATTCAAAAATGTTACGACTAATTTAATGCGACAATTACGTCTCTAATTGGTGATAAAAAGTCACAAATGCTACGACTAATTTAATGTAACAATTACGTTTCTAATTGTGATAAATTTTAGTCACAACAAATTTCGTCACAATATTATGACTAAACAATTACGAACTTGTGACAAGCATAAATTTGTCATAAAATCGTAAATAAAGCGTAACAAATTTGTGTCGAAAATTTTTGGTAACAAAATTTCGTCACAATAACTTCTTTTTTTTGTAGAGATGGTCATGAAATGAGTGGATGATAACCGCACACAAATAAATTCCGCATAAGGCTGAAGATGATCTTCATACCATTCCGTTCTGGGTTCAAATTCAGGGTATCCCAATGCAATTTCTCACTAGAGCAACGGTCACACAAATTGGCCACAATCTCAGTAATTTCATTGAGACCTATTTTACTGATGATGGTGGTTTATCGGCGAATTATGTACGGGTGAAAATCCTCTGCCACATCGATACTCCCCTTCAATTTCAACGCATCTTCTACTTTGGAGCATATGCGGTAATACTCAAGTTACACTATGAGAAATTACGCAATTGTTGTTTTAACTATGGTTCGGTCACTCATGAGCAATATGAATGTCTTGTGGATCCGCCGCCTCCTGTAAATCCTCCATCCGACGGCAATGATGGTGATTTCGACCAGAAGAGGATCCAACAGAAGAACCAGCCCTAACTGCGGTTGTTGATCCACCAACTCCGCCTACACCACCACAGACGGAATCTCCTGCCAGCCCAACTAATAGCAAAAAGAGGCGCATGGATTCTCCACCAAACTACAATCCGACGGCTTCTTACAGAGAAAGTTCGAGTGGTGGTAAAACAGAGATTCACCAATTCGTCGACGATGAGGAAGCACATGACATGATTTACAAGAAAAGACGTAACATATTAGATATCTGTGGATTTTGGTATTGGGCTTCTCAAGGATCTGATTTTTCTGGCCCATCAAACAACATGGGTAATGATACTGATGACGTAAAACCAACTCAAGAAAAGGGTATGGTGGGCCCTAACCCACCGGAGACGCCATGAATATGGTCTTTTGGAACTACTGTGGTTTGAAGGAGTCCACGGTAGTTCGACGCCTTAAAGGGATAACTCGACGTTATTCCTTGGATGCACTCTTTCTCAATGAAACGAAGAATCTCGATGATGTAGTTCGCGACTTAGCAACTAGATTAAAGTTTGATTTGGTTCAATGTGTTAAGCCGATTGGGTTGGGAGGGGGTTTAGCTTTGCTTTAGAATAGTAATGTAAGGGTTTCAATTATTTCTATGGATTTTCGCATGATCGATTGTAAAATTTATTATGAAGAAGGTTCTTTCTATTACTCTTGTGTTTATGGTCATCCGATTAGCAAAATGCGTCATATACTTTGGGAAAAATTACAACGCCTTGCTGTAAACTGACATGGTCCATATCTCCTAAATGGAGAGTTTAATGAAATTTTACATGCACATGAAACCCGAGGAGGACGCCCACGTGAACCGTGGAATCTAATTGATTTCCAAACTATGGTTATAGGAATAATATGACTTGGGTGGGAAAAAGACGATCTTACTCTATAGAGAGTTGGTTAGATAGAACAATGAGCAATAAAGAATGGTCGGAGATGTTTCCTTTTTCTATGGTTACTAAACTTGATTTGGTCGAGTCATATCATAGACCGGCAATTCTCAAAATTCAAAAATATTTTGATTCGGGATTTAAACCGTTTCGCTATGATAGCCGTTTTGAGTTGGATACTGATTTTTACAATGTTGTTGCTCGAGGATATGTCGGTTATGTGTCGTATTGTTAATTGTCAAAAAGAAATAACATATTGGCGGTCCAGCCATAATCAAAATTCTCAACGACAAATAACCCTTTTAAGGTCGGATATTGATCAAGCATTTAGAGATCGCGCTTCTTCTCCGCCATCTATACATGCGTTACAAAGAGAACTACTTGGAGCTTATCATCGTGTAGAAGAATATTGGCAGATTAAAAGTCAGAACCAATGGTTAAAAGCCGGATATTTGAATATTGGCTTTACACTCATCCCAAGTCTCTATTGAGTTAGCGGGCAACTACTTAAGCCACCTGAGAGCTCTATCAGCTAGAGAATAATTGAAGAGCTTACAATGCATGAGATCTTTAGAGACTCCATTGAGCTGAGTTGTTCTGCAAATGTCTTCAAAACTATCAATGTGATCCATAGGATACTTAGTAGACAAATCATGACACTGGTTTTGCCTAAGACACTGGATGAGCTGAAATGTAAACTTGTAGTCCTGTCTCTGAGGATGTCGAGGGTGGAGAGCATTCCTGTTAACTGGAAAGCTTCAGGGTTGTTGAAATCACCAACTAGTACCCTGTTTTGGTGAGGTAGGCGGTTTTGATTCAGTTCTGGCGAATCTTGCTCACCATTATCGCCATTACCTTCGCTTGATTGGCGTTTCTAGCTCCTCGGTTTGCATCTCCTTCTTGATGTCCCGGCGGCACTTGATTTTTGTTTCCTCCTCGTTGGTTGAGCGCCAACTGCCTTATTTGTTCAAATCTTGTCGGGTTTTGGAAATTTTGAACTACGAGAATGATCGGATTCTGAATAACGATTTCAGCCATTGTTGTGGATGAATTAGCATTTCTTCTAGATTTCCTGTTTGAACGTTCTAGTCTTGCGAGTTCTTCGTTTGTGAGGTTGAGAAATTCAGATGATTTGTCAGATCTCCTGGTCATGCACCTTGAAAACAAAAAAAAAGAAGAAAGAACGAGATTAGTACTAAAAAAATAAAAATCCTTGACTAGAATCTAAGTAAAACTTAAAAAGCACAATTGGTCCTCGGCAATGGCGCAAAAAATATGATAGGTTCAGGTTTTAATTCCTAAAACTACAAGGCAAAGAACATATCACTATAGTATAGTAAAGGTTTGAATCCCACAAGGACCAAATAGTGCGACTCTCAGTTTTAAAATCGGTTCTAGCTAAGAAAGAAATAAAAGAGAGATTGTTTTGAACGATTGAGAATTAAAGCGAGTAATTAAAAACGAATGTAAATCAATAAACTAAAACTCTAGGTGATAGGGAAATTCCACAGGTATTGAGGTTTGAAGTTCAGGTTGATAAGCAAGATTAACAAATGAAAATAGTTCTCAACTCAAAAAAAAACAATAGACTAATTTCCTCCCGAAGTATTGGATCCCTATGATAGAATTGCTAAGAAATAAAGACTAACCTTCTCCCGAAATCTTAGATCTCTAAATTAGACAATTAAATCATGCAATGATTACAGATTCGATATGTTCATAAGCATCAAAGACAATACTCCCGCAAGCAGAGACACTTATTCATCTTGACTTAGTCAGATTAAATAAACCAAATTCCTTTGTATTTATTAACCTAAAATCATGAACTAGGTGATCAAGATAATTCAAGCAACGATAACAAATCTAGACTATAGACCTAACAAATTGAATCCATTAAATTCAAACCCTAACTATCAAAACCTTTTTTTTCCTAGGAAATCCCTGAAACCTAACAAAGAGACTACTCAGACATAGCCAATCAATCAACAATCATATAATAAGAAAGCATATTCAAAAATCAAATTCAATAAAATAAGAGAGTTCAAAATTCTTCTCGAAATACAAGTGTCAGGATTCATCTTTCTTATAAAAGCTCTCAAAGAAAAAGTAATGAATTGAAATATGTATTGTGTTCTCTCTCTGTGTTTAATAAAACCCTAAGCCTCTAGCTTATATAGAGTTAAAAAAGATTAAAAAGAATATAAAAACCAATGAAGAAAACCAATGATAAGTCTTGAGGAATAAAATGTCTTTTTGGAAATCTTCAAGTAATCACGAGCATATGGATCAATCGATCCAAGTGTGGATAGATCGATCTGACGTCCTTCTACTTCACAGATCAATCGATCTAAGTGTGGATCGATCGATCGATCCAAATTTCCATAAGTTTGATAAGCCTATGGATCGATCGATCTCCACATAGATCGAGCGATCTACTCCCTCACGTGCTGCAAATGTTTTTCTGCGAGACAGCTTGACCACTCTTAGTTAAAATCGTTATAACTTTTGATTGCATCAAAGCATTGACCTCAAATCACTTTCATATGAAAGCTAACTCACGTGGCCAGTTTCAGTCAAAATCTCAGCTCATTACATTCATGGTAACATCTTCAAATGTCGATTAACTTTTGGCTCTTCTGTTGAACTCTGCTTATGCATTTGTCAAATCGCATCCATTTTGTGCACAAATCCACCTTTTTGCTCCAGAACGTCCAAAACACCTAGAAACATGAAAATATGCCAAAAATACAAGGAAAATACTCGAATGATACCAAATATCAAGTATAAATACCCACTAAAAAGCATCATAATCGAGTGATATCACTCCCATGGAACACCATTGGAAGATAGTTGACCGGATTCTAAGATATCTTAAAGGGGCCATAGGTCAAGTTATATGGACGTGTTGTAACAAGAGCACTGAGATTTTTGGATATTATGATGCAGATTGGATCAGAGATAGAGTGTATAAGACATCAATCACAAGATATTCCACATTCATTGGTGGAAATTTGGTGACTTGATAAAGTAAGAAGCAAAAGAGAGTCTCATGTTCTAGTGTTGAAGTCGAATATAGGGCCATGAGGAAGTTAACGACTGATCTCACATGGTTAAAGGGTTTGTTAAAAGATTTTGGAATTGAGACAAATGAGCCTATCACCATGAATTGTGACAACAAATCCGTAATACACATATTATCCAACAATGTGTTTCATGAGAGGACTAAACAAATAGAGATGGATTGCTACAAGGTTCGAAAAATGGTTGAACAAAGTGTGATACTTCCATGTTTACAAGGAGTTCATATGCATTGGCAGATATCTTCACCAAGGCAGAAAGTTTGAAGGTGTGCGAGTTCATCCATGAAATATTTAGACTCACCACACTCTCCCAAGCTTAAAATATCCTTCCCATGTAACATATACTTTTTTCCCACAATATGGTTTTATCCCAATTGGTTTTTCATATTGATATTTTTAATGAGGTATGTTTGCATGGTTCCAAGTTTAGCCATTCATCTTGGTTAAACATTAGGAAGAGTACTAAATTGTGCAATATAGAAGATCAAGAGAAATATGGCTAAGGAAATAAAGGCCGAAACTAAGGAACCTAAGGTAACTAGGTCGACCTTTAGGTGTGGGATCAAGACTAGAAGATCATTAAGACCTAAGAATACTCACACAAAGTGGCTTGAACTAAGGATTATAGGTTGAATCATTAAGAGTTGACATATTGCTCAAGAAAGGAAGTTAGCACATGTTTGGGTATGTAGGCCGGCTAACTAGGCCGACCGCATCAAGATAAGGTCTAAGAGAATGTTGGCTAATTTATTCTGGTACATTTAGGGGATTAAATTTAGAAACAATAACACTATGATGCACCTAATCTTAAAATTTTTACACAAAAGTGGACTTTTTGCTTTTAGTGGACTTTCAGTTGCATCAGTTACCATTTAACCCTTAAAAGGAAAGGAGAGAAAAAAAGAGTGGAGAGAAAAAATGAGTGGTATTAATGTGATGTTATTATTTTCCATCTTCAATCTTTAAAATTAATTAGTTGATAATATATATATATATATATAAATTATACAAAAAATATAATTTTTTGTACTCTATATAAACAGAAATTTGTTTTTTTATTTGGACACAAAACAAAATTCAAGTTTCATGACGTTTGTGTAAATGATGCTTTGTGTACACGAACACGATGCTTTGTGTACACGACGCTTTGTGTATGTGACGCTAATTATTCAAAGTACACAATGATGATGCAGTCTATGTACAACATCGTGTATCTTGTAACATGTGTATAGCGTCATGTACACAATGATGTGTACATGATGTTTTTGTACATCTTGCTAATTATTAGATGTACACAATGATAATGTAGACTATGTACAATGCCGTATACAATAATTTATAATTATTTGATGTACACAATGATGATGCAGTCTATATACAATGTCGTGTATCATGCCACATGTATATAGCGTCGCGTACACAATGATGTGTACACAATGCTTGTGTACATCATGCTAATGTTTAGATGTATACAATGATAATGCAGTCATACACATTGATAATGCAGTCGTACACAATGACATTGTAGTCTATGTACAATGTAGTGTACAATGGACGTATAATTATTAGATGTACACAATGATGATGCAGTCTATGTACAACGTTGTGTATCATGCAACATGTACATAACATCATATACACAATGATGTGTACATGATGCTTGTGTATATCATGCTAATGATTAGATGTACACATTTAATAATTAGCACGATGTACACAAGCATTGTGTACATAACATTGTGTACGTAACGTTGTACACATGTTTCATGATAGGCAATGTTGTACACACAAACATTATGTACATGACGTTATACACATGGTGAATGATACACGACATTGTACACAGACTGAATAATCATTGTGTACATCTAACAATTAGCGTCATGTACACAGACATCATGAAACTTTTTTTTCCGTGTCCAAATTAAACAAAACAAGTGTCTATTTATAGAGTATAAAATGTTACAAATTTTGGTATATTTTTTAGTTTTTTGGACATATATATTATCAAGTAATTTGTTTTTAAAGATTGGAGGTGAAAAAAGCAAATGTCAACATCTGACACATGTCAGGAGAGAGAAAATGGTAGAATGTAATTATATAAAAAATAAAGGTATAATGGAGACAAAAATTTTATCTTTCCTCACCAAAGTGTACTAGAATGTAATTACTTCAAAAAGTACACTATAATATAATCACTTTCCAAGAAGTAAACCTTCATGAAAATTATCCTTAAATTTACACATGCCCTAAATATCTTCTAGAAACTTTAGGAAGCAAAAGATCCTTTGGGAATGCTTTCGTTGAGCCAGTTTAAAGGCTGATGCGTGTCAGCCTTCGTTCAGCCTCTGTCGTACCTAAGCCTTAACTCAATATGCTCTTGCTAGCCTTGGAAAAACCTCCTACTCCTTTCCTCTTTGGTCTCAAGTTGAATTTTGAAGTGTATCTTTATTCTTTTTCCTTGTTACTCTCGTACAAACAGATTGTATTTGAATTCACCAAGAGATTAATACTCACTCAAGTACAAATCTCTACCTCAATTGTATAGAGTTTCGCAAATGAATCAACTCTAAAACAGATTTGAGCTAAGAATATGAACAAGAACATATACAACAAGAGAGAAGTTTCACTAAAAATGATCTGATATGAAAAATGAATTCGACTCCTCTGCTTTTAATCCTCTGTTTCTTCTTTAAATGTTCTAATTCTTCTGTTATTCTTGTTAAAACGGGTCGATAACAACTTTTTGAGCTACATCACTCACATTATTCCACGTCTCACTCTTTATTTGTATCAAATCCTCCTTTTTCGAAGAACCTTGTCCTCAAGGTTCTGAAAAGTCTAAAAATTTCTTGAGAAGGTCACAATACCACTCCTAAGTAGCCTTTTCAACTGGCTAATTAGTCCATTTCACTAACACTGGTGTTGAGGCCTGTCCTTGTGTCTTCATCATACGTCTGTCCAATATGAACTCTGGCTGATGAGTAATAGAACCTTGATGAACATAAGGAAGTTGTGTAGAAGTAAACACACTGCCAACCATCTCAGTCAATTGCAAGACATGAAAACAAGATGAATATGTGAATTAGCAGGTATATCCAATTTGTAAGCTACTTTCCCACACCTATCCAAAATCTTGTGGGTACCATAATACTTTGGAGCCAACTTCTGTTTTGAGCGCATAACAACAGATGACTGCCTGTAAGGTTGAAGCTTAACAAACACATAATCACCTATTGCAAAATCCCTGTCACTTCGATGTTGATTTGCTAATTGTTTCATCCTATGCTGAGCTCTTAAGAGATGAAACTTGATTATGAAAATCATAATTTCCCTTTCCTGCAGACTTCTTGCAATAGTATCAACCCGTGATTCACCTGGTAAGTATGGTAAATGCTGTGGTGGAGGTTGGCCATAGAAAATTTCATAAGGAGTTGTGTGAGTAGCTGTGTGGTAATAAGTATTGTACCAATACTCAGCAAGAGGAAGCCATTTACTCCACAAAAATGGTTTATCACTGCACATACATCAAAGATAAGTCTCTAAGCATCTGTTTACTACTTCTGTTTGCCTATCACTCTGAGGATGGTAGGCACTTGAATAGTTAAGTGGTGTGCCCTGCAATGTGAATAATTCTCTCCAGAACTCACTCAAAAAACAACATCTTGACCACTAACAATTGATCTTGGAAATTCATGTAATTTGTAAACTGTATCCAGAAATACTTGTGCAACTAATGCTGCTGAATAAGGGTGAGATAAGGCCATAAAATGTGATGCCTTACTCAATCTATCAATTACCACAAAACCACAGATTTCCCAAATGAAAGTGGAAGACCATCTATAAAATCCATCGAAATTTCAGTCCAAATAGCCTCAGGAATAACTAATGGTTAAAGTAAGCCAGGTGATGCAGAATTATCATATTTACATTGCTAACAGGTTCTACAACTTCGAATGTCCTTACTCATCCCTTTCCAATAGAAAATTCCTTTTACCCTCTGCATTGTAACATCATTTCCAGAATGTCCACCAATACCAGAACCATGTAACCAACTCAATATATCATCCCTGAGTTTAACATCTTGAGGCACTACTATCTTTGATTTCCTTCTGAGTATATTTCGAACCCAACTAAAATTTCTTTTACCCTCTAGATTTGTCTTCAATATATCAATTATCCCTTTTAACTGCAGATCATTCTCATAACCTTCCTGAATGTGTAGCAACAAATCACAATCTAAAACTGACATTGCCATATGCAACACCTCAGAACCTTCAACTCTGGATAATGCATTAGCCACCAAATTTTCTTTCCCTTGTTTGTACAGGATCTCATAATCAAATTCTAGTAACTTAGGTAAACATTGCTGTTGAATGGGTGTATTCAACCTCTGTTGCAACCGATATTTTAAACTTCTTTGGTCTGTCTTGATTACAAAATGTCTTGTAAGCAAATAATGCCTCCATTTTTGAATTGCAAATACAACAACCAATAGTTCATTCTCATATATTGATAAATGCAGTTGTCTGCCCTTCAAATACCTACTAATGTAAGCTAGGGGATGGTCATCTTGCATCAAAACTGCCCCAATACCATTCCCACAAGCATCTATCTCTACCGCAAAAGGCCTATTAAAGAGTGGCAATGCTAATACAGGTTCAGAACATAGAGCCTTCTTTAAAAATTCAAAGCTGGTTTGAGCTGCAGAAGACTATTCAAAGCTGTCCTTTTTTGTTAAATCAGTCGAAGGACTTGTAATTGAACCATAATTCTTCACAAAACGCCTGTAATAACCAGTAAGGCCTAAGAACCCTCTCAACTACTTGACATTAACTGGAACAGGCCAAGCTTCCACAGCTTTTAACTTGGCTGGATCAGTAGAAATCACTGCAGCTTCAATAAAATGACCCAAATACTCCACTTTAGGTACTGAAAATGCACATTTACTCATTTTAGCATACAACCTGTGTTGACGCATGAGTATGAAGACTTGCTGGAGGTGAATCACATGTGAGTGTATAGAAGGACTATAGATGAGAATGTCATCAAAGAAAATGAGAACACGCTTCCTCAAGAGATCTTTAAAAAATACATTCATTAAATCCTGAAATGTGGCTGGTGCGTTAGTCAAGCCAAAAGGCATAACTAAGTACTCATAGTGACCATTGTGAGTTTGAAGACTGTCTTATGTATATCTTCTGGTTCCATATTCACCTGATGATATCATGCCCTCAGATCAATCTTGAAATATATCTTGGATCCTCCCAATTCATCCATAAGGTCCTCTATCAGTAGAATTGGAAATCTGTCCTTGACAGTGATATTGTTTAAAGCTCAGTAGTCAACACAAAGTCTCCAAGATCCATCTTTTTCTTTACCAAAACAATTGGAGAAGCATAAGCACTTGAACTTGCTTGTATAGTGCCACTTTCTAACATCTCTTGGACCATCTTGTCTATTTCATTCTTCTGGTATATTACATATCGATATGGTCTTTGATTCACTCGATTTGACCCTTCTAACAATTAAATCTTGTGGTTATTATTGTTTCTGAATGGTGGAAGAGACGTCGGTACTTCAAAAATATCCTTAAATGTATCCAAGAGTTGGTCAATTGCAGGATACTTTTGTTCTAAAATTGTAGATGAGTTTGCATCACTTGGCACCAAATTAAGCATCTGAACTTCCAATGTACATAGCATTGTGAAATGAGTTGTAGATTCCTGCAATTTATTGTACTTAATGGATTTTAGTTCTTTGACAGATCCTTGCTTGAGGCCATGTAACACCACCTTCACATTGTTAATTTTGAATTGCATTTCCAGTGTTTTGAAGTTCCAAGTAATAGGTCCAAGATTTTGTAACCATTGTACCCCCAATACCATGTCACAATATCCCAAGGGAATCACCATACAATCAGCTGTGAATGAATGATTTTGAAATAACCATTGAAATTGATTAATCCTTCCCTTAATAGGTAGTTTACTACCATTTGCTACAACAAATTTAGCAGATCCAGCTGATTCCATTGTGCACCCCAATTTATTGACCATTTGAAGATCAATAAAGTTGTGAGTTGATCCAGAATCTATAAGAATGAACAACACTTTTTTTTGTTATGAGTGCCCCTAACCTTCATAGTCCAATAATTAGTGATACTAGTCACATCATTGACTGAAATGTGAGCCAATTCCCCTTTATCATCTGCTTCTTCATCCATTTCAGTGTATGATTCTTCAATTTCAGCACCATATTCAATCATATACAACTGCTTCTTATGTTTCAAATAGTGTTATGGTGTATACTTCTCATCACATTGAAAGCATAGACCCTTGGCTCTTCTCTCATTTATCTATTCTTTAGATAATGTTCTTCTTGGTTGAATGCCAGTTTCATTGTCTTTATGAATCAATTCTTTATGAAGAAAACTTGGTTTCTGAATTGTAGCAGGCTTATTAGACTGCCAATGATGAGAATTAGAACATTTGGGATGTGCCTTCTCATACAATCTACCCAACAATAAGCATTGTCTAACAGATTTGGGTTGAAACATTTGTAAATGTGTCTGAGTGTCCATTCTCAAACCTGCTAAATATGCACTAATCAGATAATCCTCAGGAAGATTCAACCTTGTTCTAATGATTTCAAACTTACTATGATATTCAGCAATACCATTAGTTTCTTGTAATTGTTTCAACTCATCTATCGGATCATCTAAAACTTCTTCAAAACGCTATATTAGCCAATATTTATACTTGTTCCAATCTCTAGTTGCATAAACACGAGAATCAGATTAGATAAGAGCTTGATGCCAAGCAGAAGCATCACCATCAAAATGAATGGAAGCTATATTGATTTTCATTGATTCCGGCGTTTAATCTATTGTATAAAACTGGTCAACCTTAAACAACCATTCATGAATTATATCGCCATTGAATCTTGGAAAATCTAGCTTAGTTAATATGGCAATCGCATAATAGGGAAAGTGATTACCCGATCCATGAGAGATTGATGAATCATTGTTGTTGAATTGTTGATCTAGATGCGTATTGAAAATTGGTGGTGATTTTCCATTGTTATCGCTAAAAAGCTTGAAAGCTTCAAACAAATCAGCTGTGGTCTTCTCCGTCTTCTGATCCAGTGATTCGTTTAAGCAAGAAAACTTCTTTTTATATTGTAGAATCAATTTGCGTGTTCATTTCTTCCATCGCCTTCAAGAACATCGCGGACATTCGACTTTCCAGATTATGTTTATTTTCCCGATTCACATTTTCTCTTCGAGTTGTTTGGGATCTTGTTTCCGCCATGACTGCAAGATGAACCAGAGATCGCGAGATTCTGATGCCTTTGGTACAAACAAATTGTATTTGAATTCACCAAGAGATTAATACTCACTCAAGCACAAATCTCCACCTCAATCGTATAAAGTTTCGCAAATGAATCAACTCTAAAACATATTTGAGCTAAGAATATGAACAAGAATAGATACAACAAGAGAGAAGTTTCACTAAAAATGATCTGATATGAAAAATGAATTCGACTCCTCTGCTTTTAATCCGCTGTTTCTTCTTCAAATGTTATGTGTTATTCTTGTTAAAACGGCTCGATAACAACTTTTTGAGCTACACCACTCACATTATTCCACGTGTCACTCTTTATTTGTATCATACTCTTGGTTTCTCTCTACATTCTTCAACTTGTTCTTTCATTTCTTCTCATTCATCATTCTTAAACTCTAAATTCTAACAAGCTACTCCTACTTTGTGGTCGAGTGGTGGTTGCAGTTCTTCAGGGTCAGCTAATGGTTTTCAACTCTGTTGGTGGGCTATTTGTGGTGGTTATGGATTATGGACTTCGGTTGAGGACCACCATGAATATTTTTGCATATTCAAAATTTTGTAGGTCATTAACGAAATTCATCTACTCTTCCTCGAGTTTTTTCACTTTATATTTTATAGAGACCGACTTTAGTTTTGCAATTTTTTATTTTCATTATGCTTTTTATTTTTATTGTGGATCTTAAATTTTTTTTATTTTCAAATATACTGTATCATTATTTTCTTTTGATAAATAAAAAACTTGTCAAAATACGTTACTATAACACTCACGAATCAAAACTTCATATTATGTAAAATACAATTTGAATTTTTTCTATAATGATAAGATCTTTTGGATTTTGTTACCAGAACTACTCAGTAACCAGTTTCAACCAATTTTGTTCGGATTGTTCCTATATCAAAGGTCACACGACACGAATGCCAAACCCAAGTCATCTCTCTTGGCTCAAGTGGTTATGGTATGGTTTCAACTTTATGGGATCTTGTGCTACTTGGTAAAATCTCCCAAATTTATATGTATTATTATAAATTATAGAGTCAAGAAACTAATTTAAAAATTAAATTAGCATGTATAGTTATTAATAAGAATATTGTTAATTTGTTCAAAAGCCCACTTTTTGAGACAAAAAAATTGTAGCCTTTTTTGCTTTGGAGACGACACTGGTCATCGCCGGAATCACCCATTTTTCTATGGTATTTTGGTTGTCTTATGTTAGTCGTTGATTTCCAATGGTGATTTCCAATGGTTGGTGGTTAGGCTTTTAGTCTTATGGTTTCTATCGTCGGTGGTTGTGATTCTAGCGCCGAGTTGTTATTCTTGTTCGATGTTTTACTCTTTTTGATCTTATGTTTTCTGGCTCGGTGTTCACTGGTGTGTACTTTTCAATTAATTGTTTGGTGGTTATGAAGTCAACGGTTCCCTCCAAGAAGTCAGAGTCTGACGACCATGTGGTTGGTTTTAGTGGGTGCTCGCTGTTGCATATATATGCTTTTTAGTCTGTTTTGGATCTTTTGGTCAAGTCCCTCAGCTTCTTTCTCGTCTTTCTTTGAGTTAAGTGTTCTCAGGTCGGGTTTGTCATGTTTGTGCTCCTTGTCTTTACAATCGGAATTTGTTGAGATCTTTGTTAGTTGTAACCGAATTTACAGAGAGAAAAGTCTGTTATCTCCATTAATTGAACAATCAGTATACAAGATGAGTTTATATACTAATGAACAAACATGAAAATAAGCTGAAGCGGTTTATAACATACCGAAATACAATTTAACTAAACCAACTAAGAACCAATTCAATCCATTGTCTAATATTCCCCCTCAAGATGGCACAAACTTGGAATGAAGTGACATCTTGCCAATTAGAGCATTGAACTGAGTAGGAAAAAGAGGTTTAGTTAAAGCATCTGCAATTTGAGAATCATACCTGACATGGAGAGATTTGATTAAATCACTAAGAATCCGATCTCTAACTTGATGACAATCCAAATCAACATGCTTAGTCCTCTCATGGAAGACCGAATTGTTAGCAATATGGATAGCAGTAATTGAATCACAAAAGAAAGCCACTGGACCAGCCTGAGGTGCATGTAATTCAGTGAGCAAATTAACCAACCATACCACTTCTTTAGCAGCAAAAGCCATTGCTCTATACTCAGACTCTACAGAGGAATGAGAGACAATATCCTGTTTCTTGGACTTCCAAGAAATAATAGTTGTCCCTAAGAACATGCAGTAACCAGAAGTAGACATGCGTGTATCAACACAAGAGGCCCAATCTGCATATGTGAAGGCTTGCAATTGCAAATCAGAGACAGCAGTGTAGAATAATCCCAAACCAATAGTGCCTTTGAGATAATGCAAGACTTTATAAGCAGCTTTGAGATGACACACCCGAGGAGAAGAAGAGAATTGATACAACTTGTGCACTGCATAGGTAATATCAGGACGAGTGATTGTAAGATACATCATACGGCCAAATATCCTCCTGTAAAGGCTAGGATCATCAAAAAGAGGATCTGTTGAATCTTGAGACAGTTTAAGGCTAGGCTCCATAGGTATACTAGACGACTTGCAAGATAATAAACCAGTCTCTTCCAGCAACTCTAAAACATATTTTCGTTGACAAACTGAAATACCTTTAGTGGACCTTGCTATTTCCAGACCCAAGAAGTACTTCAGAGCTCCCAAATCCCTGAGCTTAAAAACAGCCTTCAAACCAGACACCACATTAGCAATAGCCGAATCTTCAGTACTAGCAATTATGATGTCATAAACATACACAAGAACTGCCACAAAATGCTTATTCTCCGTCTTGACAAACAAAGTATGATCTGTGTGAGATTTTCTAAAACCCATTGTCATCAAAACATCACTAAACTTCAAAAACCATTTTCTAGATGTCTGTTTCAATCCATATAAACTTTTATTCAACTTACATACATCATTAGGAGGCAAAATTTCCCCCTCTTGAGGTGTGTAACTTGGAGGTAATTTCATGTAACCTCTTCATCAAGCTAACCATTAAGGAAACATTGGAAATGTCAAGCTGTGTAAGAGTCCAATTCTTAGCAGAAGCAAGAGCAAGCAAAGTCTTGACTGTGGTCATCTTAGCAACAGGAGAGAATGTCTCCACAAAATCAATCCCTTCCTGTTGAGTGTACCCTTTTACAACAAGACGAGCTTTGTACCTCTCCAAGCTTCCATCAGCAAACAACTTGAGCTTGTAAACCCATTTACACCCAATGGCTCGTTTAGCAGGAGGTAAAGAAAAAATGCTCCAGGTATTGGTACTCTTCAAAGCAAGTAACTCCTCATTCATAGCCTGTAACCATTCAACATAATTGTTAGCCTGAGAAAAAGACTTAGGCTCTGGATGAATGGTCAAAGCACATATATAAGACTTATAATCGGCAGAGAGATGATCATAAGTCAATTAAGAGGACAAAGGATAGGGAATGGAAGAATCTGTGTAATTGCAGAAGTAATCTTGAAGATAAGCAGGAGCCTTAGATATCCTTTTAGAAGCAATAGGCTGAACTGGCAACTGAACAGAGGATGTAGGAGCAGAAACATAAGAAGGACTGAAGAAATCATCATACACACCAGCCTGATGTTTGGCAAAAGGAAAAATGGTTTCATGAAACACAACATTCCTGGAGATACTAAACTGATTGGTTTCCAAGTCCAAAAGCTTGTAACCTTTATAACCAGCAGGATAACCCAAGAAAACACAAAGTTTAGACCGTGGTTCAAACTTGGATCTTTGTTTTGGTGAAGTAGAACAATAAGCCAAACAACCAAACACTTTAAGGTTACTGTAATCTGGTTTCTTGCCAGTAAGAACCTCAAAAGGAGACTTATGATGCAGTAAAGGAGATGGCAGCCAATTAATGAGGAAAACAGCTATTAAGACACACTCCCCCCAATACTCTAGAGGTGTGTGATATTGAAATATCAAAGATATTGCTACATTTAAAATGTGCTGGTGCTTACGCTCAACTACTGATTTTTGTTCCGGGGTCTCTAGACAAGAATGAAAAGCAACAATCCCTTTCTTTTTATGTAGATCCACAAACTTTAATTCCGGAGCATTATCTGATCTGACTGCTTTGACAACAACCTTATATTGAGTCTCTATAAGAGTAAGGAGGCAGGAAAAACAGTAAGAACTTCAGCCTTAGTGCATAGAAGACAAAACCAAGTGCTCCTGGTATGATCATCTACAATAGTAAGGAAGTATTTGTACCCTTCTGCTGTTGGCACTGAGAAAGGACACCAAATGTCAATATGGAGAAGGTCAAATGAGTTTGCACATATGTTATTCTTGGAAACAAAAGAGAGATGTATCTGTTTTGCAAGAGGGCAAATACCACAGTGAAAATGTCCTTTATTCCTTTGTTTAAAACCAAGTACATCTGCAAGAGTATCAACTTTGTCCATAGATGGATGACTTAGTCTACTATGCCAAAGTACAGAATCAACTATTACATTCATACGAGAAGCAGCTGGAAAAGGAGAAGAAATGATAGAAGTGACATCCAATAGGTAGAGATTGCCAACTTGTTCACCATGTCCAATCATCACTTCCTTGGTAAGATCCTGTATCACACAAGCATCTGGATCAAAAATGACTCTGCACTTTAAATCCTTAGTTAGCTGACTGATACTCAGGAGATTCATTCTGAAATCAGGTATAAAGAGAACATTGTGAATCACAATATTGGCATTTAGTCTCACTGATCCAATCTCATCAATAGTAATACCTAACCCAGTAGGCAATTGAACTAATCTATTTACTGCAAGAGTCATATTGTCAAAAAGACTTTTATCATGACAGACATGATGAGTAGCTCCACTATCAACTATCCAAGACTGAGATGATAACATATTTCCTATACTTCTCATAACACCAATAAAGCACAATGTGGAAGATGAAAAAGCCATACCCGGAAGAGCAGTAATGAAGCACTGTTGTTGGAAACTGCAGAAGAAGAGCCAGTTTGATCTGCTGGTAATTGGAGAGCATTGAAGTAGTTAAGAACACCTTGAATTTGATCTTTGGAAAGAGTGTTAACCAAACTATTCATAAAACGAGAAGAAGTATCAGCAACTTGAGCAATTGTTGCTGTAGACTGTCCAGATTGAGACTTGTTCTTGTGTTTAAATCCAACTGGATAGCCATGTATTTTGTAGCATTTGTCTACATAATGTCCTGTGTATCCACAACGAGAGCAAATCACCTTACTCTTTTGGTTTGAAGTTTTAGGTGCTTGAACTACATTAACAGAATCTGTTGGTACAGATACATGAAATACAGTAGCATTTTGAGTTGAGACTATGTTCCTTTGATTATGATCTTGATCTAGAAAATTGTAAATCTCAGATTGTTCAGGTACATGCTTCTTCATAATAATCTGGCTTCGAATAGTAGCATAGGATTCATTCAATCCTGCTAAAAACTTGATAACCTTCGCATGTTCTGCCTTAGTATCCATGGATTTACAACGATCACATTTGTGACATGTCTTGATGCAGCTTGTACCATCTAACTCATCCCATAGAGTCTTCAAACTCGTATAGTAAGTAGCTAGATCCAGTGTGCCTTGTTGAAGTGACCAAATCTGTTGAGTCAATAGATAAGATCTAGGCACATTTGTAATATGGGATCGCGTGAGTAAATCATTCCAGATCTCTCAAGCATCGTCAAAACGAAGAATGCTTTTATAGATCTGTTTTGAAACCGCATTAAGGAACCATGACTTAACCATAGAGTTACATCTTGACCAAATCCTAAACGTATGATCCGATTCACTTGGACGAGCAAGAGAGCCATCAATAAATGCTAGTTTATTCTTTGCATCTAAAGCTATTGTCACTGCTATCTTCCAATTATCGTAATTCGAACCATCAAGAACTTCAGGAATAATGGAAAGACCTGGATTATCGCCGTTGGTTAAATGATAAGGTGAGTGAATACTGTCCGGTGATAGCTCTGATGAATCAACTTCGAGATCCACCGTTTTCCGAGCTAGCAAAGCCTTAGTTGGTCTTCGTGTTGACCTCCGAACATTCGTAACCACCATTTTCGAAGAACTGGAGCTCAACGAAGCTCAAAAAGAAGAACATAAATTGATGAAAAGAAAACGCAATGTGAGAAGAAATTGAAGAAATCGAAGGTGAGGAAGAAGATCGCATGAGGTTTGAAGCCTCATAGCTATGATACCATGTTAGTTGTAACAGAATTTACAGAAAGAAAAGTCTGTTATCTCCATTAATTGAACAACCAATATACAAGATGAGTTTATATACTAATGAACAAACATAAAAATAAGCTGAACCGGTTTATAACTTACCGGAATACAATTTAACTAAACCAACTAAGAACCAATTCAATCCACTGTCTAATAATCTTCATCATATGTCGGGTTGCTTTGTCATTTATTAAAAGATCGATGGACTTTGTTTGTCTCTCTCGGTGTTGTTCCTGAGGCCTTTCTAAAGAAGTAGGTTTGATTCGCAATAAGAGGACTTTGAGATGTTATGGTTCTCTGGTAGATTGTCTTCGCCTGTTAGTCCTTTTGAGCTTCAGTGCAATTGTGCTCCTTTTGTTATCCGACCATTTTTGGTTTCCATTTACTTCGTGTAACATATCTAAATAGTGAAACTTAAAAGAACTAAAAATGATAAAGCAAAAACTTGTGTTAGGTGTTAAGAAGAATTTGGTTTTTAATGGAACCGAATTACAAACCAAAATGAATATCTTTCAAGTAGACCGATCAAAATTTATAAATATATTAGTTCCAAAACACTCACAATTTTAATACGAAAAAATTGTATAAAAACTTCAAATAGAATAAAAAATTAGAACAGGAGTAAGAATCATCTAGTGATTATTTTTAAAAAATCATTTTTCACATTTACTATCATTTAAAGAAAAAATATTTCCAAGATAGTGGTTACCTTATATATAAGTTAATAATTCGTATATATAATATTCACTTGTGCCAATAATTATAGTTGTTTCTATTTCATAAAATATATAAGCATAACCTTAAAATTTAGGATCAAATTTCTATATTTGAATTACTTACAATTATCTAAATCATAATCTTTCTATCCTATATTTTAAACAATAATCATTTCTAATGTAAATTTAGGAGCAAATTGTTGTATTAGATATTTATGATTTCTACCCTAAATTACGAAATATTTTTTACATTAATATATACAAATCACATCTTAACAAAATCAAATCCCGCCTAGCTTTTTTAAAAAATACAAGATCCCAAGTTGAAAGAACTCTCTTTTAATTCCAAAATTTTAGTTTAGGTCGTTAAGAACAATTTGGTTTGTTTAAATTTAGTTTTTAGTGGAACCAAATTATAAACCAAAATTAATAAAATATTAAGTCGACTAGTCATAATTTATTAATAAAAATAATAAAATTTATAAATAAATTAATTCCAAAGCATTCAAATAGAATAAAAAATTAAATCAAGAATGAGAATCATTCGGTTATTATTTAAAAATTAGTTATTCAAAATTATTTTTTCAAATTTACTATCATTTAAAGATAATATATTCTCCAAGATAATGGTTACCTTATATCTAAGTTAACAATTCTCTTATTTATATATATATTATTCACTTGCACTAATAATTATAATTGTTTCCATTTCATAATTTTTTGTAATATAGAAGCATAACCATAAATAACTATGACCAAATTGCTATATTTGAATTACTTACAATTATATATTTCATAATCTTTCTATTATATATTCTAAACAATAATCATTTCTACAATAAATTTAGGAGAAATTGCTATATTAGATATTTATAATTTTTACGATAAATTAAAGAATACTTTTTACATTAATATATACAAATCAAATCTTATTTCACCTCCTATATATGTGTTTAAAATTACTTTAATTCTCACACCTATTTTGTTGAAGTGGTTGAAACTAATCGATCGACGATTTTCTAAGCGATATTATAGTCTCCTAGGTTTTCCTTTTTTGGCTTGACCAGCAAGTCATCTCCGGTGGGGCTTCGGCGCCATGGCGTCTCCTCCGGCGTCGGTCTTTTTCACAACGTCGTCACCAACAACAGCCCCTCCACCTGATTCTTCTTCCTCACCTAAGTCCGCATGGAACAAAACGGTGCACAACGCTTTGTCCGATCTCTCTACTCACTCTCCGGCACCGTCGGTCACAAAAACAAGGGGCTTAGCCTCTGTTACAATCCCAAAGCACCTCTTATCAAATCGTGAGCCACTTTGGTCAAAATTTCTGGTTGGGTTCTTCATTGGTGAAACACCCCATATTGGCAAAGTTCATACCACATTAAATCGATTGAGGAATCGTGATGGCAAATTAGCCAAGATAGATGTTCAAATTATTAAAAGTAATACTGTTTTGTTTCGTATTGAATTCTCTGAATTGCGAAAAAATATTTGTCGTAAGAAATATTGGCATATTTATGATACCTTATTGTGGTGCAGGAATGGAGCCCATCTAAATTACAAGCCAAGCCGGATCTTACTGCAATGCCATTGTGGATTGATTTTAAAAACATACCTGACTATCTTTATTCTTATACATGTCTTAAATTTCTAGGTGATATAGTCGGAGATTTTCAGAGACTGCATCCCAGTACAAAACGTTGTGTACGTCTAGATGTAGGTCGCGTCATGGGGGTAGTTAATCTGGAAAATGAACTCACAACTGCTATTAGAATGACCTATATTGATACGCCAATCATCGTCAAATACCTCTGGCTTCCACCGCATTGCAAAACCTGTAAAGCTTGGGGACATACGGCACCATCACGCAAGAAGAATGATCTACCGGATATTATCCCTCTTACTACCATTCCGAATGCTAATCACCAACCCCATCAAGTCCAGCCGGCTACCATTGCTGCATCCACTCAACAAATCAGTCTCGACACTGAAACCATTATTGCTACACAAGAGATAGTGAATCCCATTGTTATCGAACAAGTCCAGACCAATCCCATTGCAATAGCACAAACTCACATTGGTAGTGAAAGACTCTTCTCATTTATTACAACATGTCTCATTACTAACTACTTCATCTGGTGATGCAGGTTCTTCGAAGACACCAACAGTAGCTCCGCCTTCTACAAGCTTACATAATGTTTCCCTACATGATCCGTCTTTAGAACGTCTTGATGGCATGGGTTTGGCACAGCAACAGATTCCACCAATTGACCAGGCTTCCTTGGTTCCTAATGATCAAAGCTCGGTCTCTGAGTGGACTATTGTCAAATGAAGTGGCCGAGCCTCTTCTCTATCTCCAACTAAACTAGCTTCGGTTAATCCTAATGATATCTCGACTTCCTCACCATCTCATTTTTTGGTTCTTGCAGATACTAAAGGGACCGGTGAGGAGGATAAAGAAGAGGGGCAAGTCTCGGATGGGGACATTCCAAAAGGAACTGATGCTTCACTAGCAGGACATTATAGTACTAGAACCAAATCTAAATTGGCAGATCAAGCTCCACCAATTCGCAAACCGATCTAAAACTTGGCCAACGAAAAACATAATCATGTCTCCTCCTGGAGACAATAATGATCATGTCGTTATTTACTTTGAATACAAGAGGCTTTAACTAGTCTCATAAACACTCTATTATCCATCATTGGATACAAGCTACTAAACCTCAATTTGGTTGTTTACTTGAAACTCGTGTCCAATCTCACAAATTTACTCGTATTTTGCAGTCAGCTCTTCCTAGATGCGATGTCATTCACAACTATACCGCTCATCGGCTTGGTCGTATCTGGGTTTGTTGGAAGGAGGGTGTTGTTGTCACCCCCTTCTTTTCACTTCTCAATTGATCACCGTCCTTGTAACTCTTGATTCAGGCTCGATTGTTCTCGTATCTTGTGTCTATGATTCAAATTTTCAGATTGATCGTGTGCATCTCTGGAATGCGTTGTTGGAGAGTTGCCGACTCTATGGCACTGCGCAAATTCCATGGTTGATCATGGGGGATTTTAACGAAATCTTATTATCTTCGAACCACTCAAAACATGTTCGTGGTTAATGCCTTCTGGGCATGCTACAGTTCAAGACTTGGTAAACCGTATGGAATTAGCAGATTTTTCCTATGTAGGGCCTCGGTTCACCTGGACGAATCGTCGGGATGGCGACCCGATTACGAAGAAACTTGACAGAAGCCTTGTTAATGATACTTGGATGAGTGCCTTTCCGGGTTCTCACGCGGCGTTTGAGGTTAATGGTGTCTCTGACCATGCGCATTGTGTCGTTCACCTCTCTTCTTATCACTCTATCTCTCATAAACCATTTAATTTTAATAACTTTCTTATTGATCACCCTTCTTTTTTTGTAGTATATCTCTGATTCTTGGATCTATGGCCCTTCCTTGTCTCACTCACGACTTGCTCTCAGATTGCTCCATACCAAGCTAAAGCAACTTAAGCTCACCCTTCGGCACATTAATTGCACCTCTTACATTGATCTTTCGAACCGAACGCATCTAGCTTATGATCATTTTTGCGCCGCACAATTCAATGCATTAACTGATCCATCGCCAACGAATATCCAAGCCGAAGGTGTAGTTTCACGTGAATGGTCTTTCCTTGCGGTAGTGGAGTTGCGCTTGTATTAACAAATATCGAGGATAAATTGGTTGCGTAATGGAGATCAAAATACGCGGTTTTTCCATCGTATAGCATCAGCTCGATCAAGTCGAAACTCAATCCGGCGTCTTGTTTTGCCCTCGGGTCTTACAACCACGGATCTTTCAGAGATAAAGGGGGAGGCTGTCCGCCATTTCCAAGCCTTTCTTCAACACTCTCCTTCCATTACTCCTCTTCCTTTCCCTCATCTTGAATCTATTCTAACTTCTTGTTGTCCTCTTGTTGCAGGTGAACAACTCACTCAGCCAATTTCGGCCCAAGAAATCCACGCCACTCTCTTATCTATGCCTTCTAACAAACCCCGGGTCCAAATGGCTATACAAAGGAGTTTTTCAAAGCGTCGTGGTCGATTATTGGTGGGGACTTTATCATCGTGGTACAATCTTTTTTCCTTTTTGGTTTTCTGCCGAGGGGAGTCAATGCTACTCTCATCTCGCTGATACCAAAAGGAGATGATCCACAGCGCATCACTGATTACCGTCCCATTTCATGCTGAAACGTTATCTAAAAAGTCATCTCCAAACTCCTTGCCAATCGTCTCAAGATTCTTCTTCCCGACTTCATTGAACCAAATCAAAGGTCCTTCATTAAAGGACATCTTCTGCTAGAGAATGTGTTATTAGCCATGGAACTTGTAAAGGATTACCATCGGCCAACAATCTCGGCTAGATGTACGCTTAAGCTTGACATCTCCAAAGCGTTTGACACGGTCAATTGGGATTTTATCACCACCATCTTACAGGTTCTTGACTTTTCCCCGCTTTTTATACATTGGATTCATATGTGCTTATCCACCGCCACCTTCTCTGTCTCCGTCAACGATGAGCATGCGGGATACTTCCCAAGTTTCCGAGGGCTTCGCCAAGGTTTTTCCCTACCTCCCTACCTCTATGTCATTGTAAATAATGTCTTGTCTAACCTTTTAAATGCAGCTGCGTTATCCGGACGTATTGGTTATCATCCATATTGTCACGACCTTGGCCTTACTCATCTTTTCTTTGCAGACGATATACTTATTTTTTGCGATGGGACTCTTCACCCCGTTCAGGGTATCTTGCAGGTTCTAGATATCTTTGGGTATGCCTCGAGTCTTCATGTTAACCTTACAAAATCCTCAGCTTTCCTTACGTCAAATCCACCGTTACCATTGCTGCAGACCATCTCAGCTTATGGTCTGCGATGTGAACCATTGCCAATTCGTTATCTTGGATTGCCTCTAATGACAAAGAGGCTTTCACCGACGGATTCCGAGCCGTTAGTTGACCGTATTCGCTCACGTCTAAACTCTTGGTCTACTAAACTCTTATCTTATGAAGGTCTTTTATAGCTTATCCAACTGGTGATAGTTAGCACGATCAACTTCTTATGGACGGGTTCCCCAACCTCAACATCTCCCACCAAGGTAAGTTGGGTTGATATTTGTTGTCCCAGATCACATGGTGGGCTCGACATTCGGCGTTTTGATGACACATCGACGGTTTACTCCCTCTCTCTCATATGGAGCCTCCATACCAATACATCATCATTATGGACAGCATGGACGAGGCACTATCTTCTTCGACAAGAAAATTTTTGGGATGTTAATTCGACCACATCGAGTTCCTGGATCTGGTGCAAGTTACTCAAGCTTCGTCCCTTAGCAGCAACATTCTTCATGTCTATCATAGGTAACGGTACAAACACATCTTTTTTGTTTGATAACTGGTCGCCTCTTGGTCCTCTGCTAGCGTTGAAAGGTGAAGTTGGTATCCCAGAATTTGGGGTAGCGCGGCATGCAACCGTCGCAAGCGCAGCGAACAGTGAACGTTGGCTTGTTAGGAGGTCTCGTCGAACAACATTGTGATCCACTTATGACATGATCATCACCCAAACTTTACCTACGCAAGGCCTCATACAAGATACGCGCCTGTGGCATCACAGCGGTGGCAACTACAGACCTAAATTTAGCGGAAAGGCAACTTGGCAACAGATTAGTCGTTCTAATCCAGCTCAATCTTGGGCTAATACTATATGGTTCTCTCAGGCTATACCCCGTTACTCTTTTATTTTGTGGTTGGTAGTTCTTGAAAGGTTAGCCATGGGTTGTCGAATGAGAGCTTGGGGAAAAGCTATATCATGCGTCTTCTGTGGTGAACCGGATGAAACAAGGGACCACATGTTCTTCGCTTGCCCATACACCTACACTCTTTGGTCCAACCTCATCTCCCCTCTTCCGCGTCACCGCACCACTCCTGATTGGCATCGCACTCTCATCTCTCTCAGAAGACCAGCCACTCCTGCTCTAGCCTCATCCCTACTCAAGCTCTGTTTTCAAGCCGCCATATACCACATTTGGAGAGAGTGGAACGCGCGATGCCATGAACAGCTACACCAACCGCACGACACCATACTGAGACTCATCAAACATGTCATCACCATCGGATTGTTAGCCTGCACTACCCTATGACATCATGATACCATGGCTTAGAGGCTCTATGGCTTTCCTTACATCCCAGTTGATTGCTCAGCTTCAGCTTATTTGTTTCGGCTTTTCCAGCTCCTCACACTTACATGTTTCTTCTCTCTTGTATGCGAGTTAGGTCTCATGTGTTGTACTCTTTTTCCTGATTCTAGTTTTATCCCACTAGGTTTTCTAGAATCAGGTTTTAACGAGGCAACCATGACACCAACCAAAAAACCCGCATATTTTTTTCTGCAATCTTTAGCGATCATTCTTTTGTACATATGACTCTTCTTTTTCTTTCATATCAATAAATTTAACATTTCATCAAAAAAGTAGGAAATTTAAATGTAATTGTGTTCCAAATAGAAAAAGTACATTTCGAAACCGATAAAAAATATTAAGTCGACCACGTCAAAAATTATTAATCAAAATAATTCAACTTTTTTACTTAAAGTTGAACGAAATAACCCAAATCATTAGGTTTAATTTTTTTTTAAATAAAAATAGCGATAAAAACTACTATACCTATTGGAAAATATACATATTAAAAATATAAGTAAATGTTGAGATATGTTAAAACATGATCAAATATTGTTAGAATTTATTATCTTAAGAGAAATAAATCTTAATATAATATCTTTAATATACAACATTATTCAGTTAAATTTGATTTTTAATAGAATCAATTTTATAAACTCAATACCAATATAATAAATATTATATTAATTTAATGGTTTAAGTTGCAGAAAGCTTGATTTAACCATTATACAAATAATATAAAAAATTTTGGTTTAATTCGGTTTTTAATGGAACCAATTAGAAAACCAATTGTGATAAAAAATTATTTTAGTTTAGTTGTTTAAATAAAATTCAATTTTGATAAAATATAATTTTCAATAAAACCGAATTTATAAACCGACAACTAATGCAAGAAACCCAAATTTAATTGGATTTTGAATATAAAAATTTCGATTTGATTTAGTTGATTTTTTAAGAAAACCAAATTCATATATTTGAATTACTTACAATTATCATAATCGTAATCTCTATATTTTACTAGGGTTAAGTATTCGAGTATTCAGTTCGGTTACAAGATGATCCATTCAGTTCCATTTTTTAGGATCCTGGATTTTAATATTCAATTGATCCTTTTGAAATTGTGGTTAGATTCCAGTTCGGTTCTCATCGGTTTTGGGTCAGTTCGGAACTATGTTAGAGAAACTGAAAACTACCCGATGTTTTTGGTTCCTAATTAGTTCCAGATATTTAGATCTGAAATGAGCAATATTACCCGAACAACAAAAACATTTACCCGAAAAAACCAAAAAAATACCCAAAACAAATTACCCAGAAAAAAAAATTACCCTAAATTAATTTTAAATACCCAAAATTAGTTTAAAAATATCTGAAATTATTTTATAGTACGCTAAAAAAATATTCAAAGCAACAAATGGATAATTTTGGTGGAATAGAAACCGATTCAGAACTGTTTTTCGGTTTTTTCGATTTCAGTTCTCCGGTTCTGTTTTTTGCCCAGCCCCTATATTCTACATACCAAATAAACTATATTTATGAGATTTATTTATTACTTTTACTTGGTAGGATATATACACTATATCATAATTTAAAATTCAATCCTTATAAATATTATATACTCATAGTTCAACCATAATTTACTGATTATTTTTTCTTTCATATATAAAAATAAAATCTAAAAAGAATATATTCCATAGACTTTTTCAATTTTTGAAAGACAGCACAATATGCCACATACAAACTTTTAGAATTGATAAACAATAAGAGTAAAAAAAAAAACCCTGTGATATAGGGATAAACACGAAGATCATTTTTTGACCCACTTTTGACCCGAAACATTTTAAATATGTGAATCGTTTCAAACTCATATATATATATATATATATTAAGATCAATTTTAATCTCACATCAATTTTGGTATAGTGAGTGTAGAAATCTCAATTTAATCGGGATCTAAGCATAAAAAATTAATAAACCAAACATGATTTTTAATGGAATAAATTTATAAACTGAATGTGATAAATATTTTTTTTAATAGATTAAGTTTCAGGAAATCTGATTTGTTTATTTATCTAATAGTAAAAAAAATTATCTGATTTAATTCGTCTTATAACACTTCATATATTTTTCCTTAAAATATACAAATCAAATATTAATATAATCAAACTTAATAGAATATATTTCATAAACCTTTTCAAAAAAGTTTTTAAATAGAACACAATATCCCACATCAGAAGTTGAACAATATTGTGTTATGCGAGTATAATATTTTTCAATTGTTTTTACGGGCTGGAGATTTTTTACTTTTAAGATTATAAATATCCTTAATTAGAACAAATTATGATATGCAAGTATAGATTAATGCGTTTAGAAACATTGTTTTCACGGGTTGAAAATCTATATATCTATATTATTATTTGAGAATCCATTATTGTACAGCACAAATAAAGTTCTAAATCAATTGTACCCAAAAAAATTGTAATTAATAATATTGTTTACCAATATTAGCATTAACACTTCACATATTTGTAGTATATGCACTATCATCTAAATAAAATCATATTTGAATAACATAATCTTGTGTTGTGAAATATTATGCTAGATATTCATATTCTTATCATTTACGAATAACATTAACTAAATGAACATAAATAATTGTCCAAAAAATATTAACTAAAAATTTTAATATACATCACCAAATAAAACAAATTCAAATATAAAATTCAAAAAATTAAAAAAAAAATTTAAAGAAAAAAATCAATATAAAAATAATATATTTCCTACGCAAGCACGGGTTATGATATAGTAGCAATTTCATTCGATTAGAAATGTTGTTTTTTTATGACTGTTTCTTTTAGTCTATATCTCTATTGAAAGTTGTTATTTCTGTCGGTTTATATGTTTTTTAGATCATTATCGTTCTCTGATTTTTTGTATGAATCTTCGGATGAAAAAGGAAAATATTCCCTCGGTTTTATATATTGGATGTTTTAGATTTTAAATTTGTATAGATGTTTTAAATTTTAAATCTAAATTTAGTTACAAATTTCAAATTGATAAAATTTGAATTTACTTCAATACTATTATTTTATATTTAAGAAAAAATTTAATTTTTAAATTAATATATTTTTAATAAATAATTATTTTGTTTTTTATATAAGTGTGAAAATTATAAAAATATTTATTATTTTTTGTTGTCTTTATTGATAATGAAACTAACCAAAATGATTATAAAATTTTAAAAGCGAAAAACTAAGCCCACAAATTCTGACTGAAAGAGTTCACAATTTCATGAAACAAAGCCCGCACATTCTGACAAAAGAAGCTCATAATTTCATAATACAAAGCCCGAGAACAACTGGAAAACAAGGAAAAACACAAAAAACAAAGAGAAAAATCCCAAATATCGGTTAGTATGAAAACTGGAAAGAGAGCTACTCTCAAAAGCAACAGACGAAGAACCACTCGAGACACTAAAGCAGAAGAAACAACTCCACACAACTAGCAAGCTCCATGGACAAAGTTAAACGAACACCATGCCCAAAATTCCTCATAAATTTCCATTAAACTACCTCTTGGATGAAAAACAAAGACCAATTACCTAGACAATGTGATACGATATGAGATTGCTAACTCTGATCAAAGGCTCGGTCGGTTGAAGCTCTCAGTCCAAAAATAGGTTTCTTGACCGATAAGGTTTGTTGGATGGCTCGGGTGGTAAGTCGGGTGGCTCGGGGGTGAGTTGGGTGGTGCGGTTGGGCTATCGTGAAGTCGGGTAGCTCGAGTGGCTCGGTTGTGTTATCGGTTTGTTACTCTGGCGCGACTAGGCGGCTCGGAAGTCTCAGCCTGAATGTGCAGTGGCTTAGCCTGGACAGCTTTCTATCCCGGTCTGATGATGCGGCTGGCTAGGCTTGATTCGATGGTCCGGCTGGCTGTCTCGGCTGGAACAGGACGAGGTAAACGATGCTGAAGATGCGGCTGGATGATTTGGCCCAGTTTCCTGGCCCGATGGAACAACGACTGAACGGAACGATTGGATGGTGCGGTTGGCTAGCTGGAACGATGCGACACAACTCTGGAATGGAACAATGGCTCGATGGAATGGTGCGATTGATGGATTCGACTAGGCCAAGTGTGGATTTCTTGAGCCGATGGTTTGTATAGTTTCTTGTAAGAACAAAGCTTGTAAAAAACTCAGTTTTCTCAAGTCTATGTGTGAATAATCACGTGTACAAAATGCTTTCTCTCAAAATCACTCACTGAATTCCAAAGTGTTTAGTGTTCTAACCTTAATAGGCAACAAGACGTAAAAGCCTTAGGGCACACGACAAGCCCAAAACAACATGTAGTTCTCAAGTCAAAACAACGAGAAGTCTAATAATACAAGAAAAACAACGAAGCGTTTATTCTGCAGAAGTGTCTAAGACACTCGGCCAAGGTAACTATTCTGAATAGCTTAGGCGTAGTGATGCGGTTTGCCTCGTTAAAAACCTCACTACAAGAAATAGTTAGGTTTGCATCTATTGCAGTTTGTTTTAAAAAGATAGCAAACTATTTGTGCTATTATTGTGTTGTAATTATAATATATTTTTGAATTGTTTGTCAAAAAAAAATTAAATTATTTTATTATATCCATAAAACATTTCCATGTTTACAAAAAGAGTAGCATTTCCATAATAAAAACCATAAAACCTATCAAACATCACCAAGACTATTACAATCTACTACCAGTAACCCTTCACAATCATTCCTAACATATATACTACCGTCATCAGCATCTACACTTTCCATCATCTATTTCTTGGATAGGCAATTGTGCACCAACTAAATCCTCCACTGTTTCAAACTCATGATATCCTCTAGGCGGTGCTCTCATTACAACATACCAATTTGAAGAATCATCTTCCCTAGAGTAGAAAACTTGTTTTGATTGAGTAGGAAAAAAGAATGATCTTTCAAATATGCTTCTTGGTTCATATGTAGATTCACAAGATTGAAAGAATCTTCTTCCTTCACACCATTACCTTTGTTTTCCCAATTGCATCTAAACAATGGTACTTTGAACATGTGGTAGTCAAGAAGTAAAATCTCATTTATAACTCCATAATATGTAAGCATATCAGCTACTTGTCTTGTATCTCGTGCACTCGATCGACACATACTATACGCTTCATAAGTTACTCCACTGTTCTGCGTCTTCCGCTTAACCGCATTGGTAAGAAATCTATGCCCATTACAGATGAATCCGTTATGTGATAAAGCAACATTTCTTGGTCCAAATGCCAACCACCTTATCTCCTTGGAATACGTTTGTGTTGTGTCTGACCAAATCTGAATTAGGGAAAACATCAGACTTAGATAGAGCAAGAAGTAACAAGCTCTCATTTCAATGATTGGTAATGAATACTCTAAATCAGAACAACAAATATCTGTTTTTTTTCAAAAAGCAAAACCAGGCCTGAAGCAATTTCAAATTCACAAATCATGTTCCAATCAAATAAACCAAGAAGCAACCAATAGGCAATGAAGACAATAACTCAGAACAACCAATATAAAAAAATAAAAGTTTGGCTAAAGCAATTCCAAATTCGCAATTCATGTTCTAATATAATAACTAATGAACATAAACTCTAGTTAAGATGTAACCTTCGTTTTTATCCATTATGCAAAAAGTACAGTATAATTATTTCACAACAACGTTTCATTTCTAGCACATTTAGCATCAGTAGCTTGTAATTCTTCCAAATGCATCATTATTTGACAATAAAAAACAGTTTGCTTTATGAAGTTGTAGTTGACATCCTTATTAACAAAATGGGTAACCGCTGACTGCACGTAAGGATCTATAGAAGTCATGTTCATCAACACATAGCGATATGCAATTTCTCTATCTTTGTCAGAAAGGGTGACTTGTACACCCCTTGCTAGTGGTCTACCTTCAACCACCATTCCATCATCCTCAATATCTTCGTTCCGATTAACTCCTTCTTGAACTAGTACTGAATTTTGCAAGAACTCTAAACAAAATGCAATGCATTCTCCGGCTAAATACCCCTCAGCCATACATCCTTCCGGCCTTGCATGATTCTTCACGTAAGCCTTTAGTGTTTTCATGTACCTATAACTCAGTCAAAATATATGAATGGTAGTCAATCATCATTACAAAAGATAAATTGAAGAAAATGTGTACATCAAACCTTTCGAAAGAATATATCCATCGAAAGTGTACTGGTCCTCCCAAACGTGCCTCCTTAGAGAGATGTATGGGAAGGTGGAAAATTATATCAAAAAGGGATGGGGGGGGGGAAGAACCGCTCTAGTTGACACATTGTTTCCACAAGCTCTGTTTCCATCGATATAAGTTTTTCGGGTCAAAGATACGTTGACACAATCTGTTGAACTAATTGCATAATCTGTTTATGGCATTCCTAGGTGCTCTATGTAACAAAC
>OVBE01002190.1:3814-31831 GCA_900406425.1 Iberis pinnata | reverse complement strand
GTTGCAGATCGATCCTTGAGTGAAGATGTGGGTTTGGATATGTGCTGAAGTGGGATCAATCTATTTTGCACTGAGATCGATCTGACACTGAAATGGAGATCGATCTCTGCTGTGAGATTGCAGATCGATCTCAAGCTGAGGTTGAGATCGATCTTGCTGAAATGAAGTGAGATCGATCTCTGGCTGGACTGAGATTGATCTCTGCTGAGTGAGATCGATCCTAAGATCGATCCTAAGCAGAAGTGAGATCGATCCATAGTGAAAATGCAGCTTGGTTAATTCGCAGTTTGTCTTGAGATTTGCAACGACTTGGTGATGTTTTCTGAATTTTCCTGAAAACTCCTGAAAGTCCTGAAAAATCTCCAAAATGCATGCAAATGCAAATCCTAATGCAAAACTTTGTAAAAATCATAAACTTGCAGAAATCAACTTTAAACATGCTAGATGCAATCCTAAAGAGCTAAAAAGTGATAAGAAATGTTATGTACAAACCATGAAATTCAAGTGTTATCAAACACCACCACCAATTGTCCAACGAGAACAATCACAAAGACAGAGACAACAGGTTGTGCGTCTACGTGATTACGTCGTCGGTACGATAACTGTTACTCCAACTTCCTTTCTCACTCTCTCTCTCTACTCGACCCACTCCGTCATACTCCTCAGGTTCAAGCTATCTTATCTCTGATTATTTATCGACTAATCAATTTTCTACTAATCATCGTTGCTACTTGACTGCTCTTACGTCTAATGTTGAGCCACATTCTTTTAAAAAAGCTATGTTACACACTCATTGGCGAGAGGCAATGGCCAATGAGATCTCAGCCTTGCAACATAATGAGACTTGGGAACTCACTCATTTACCTCCTGTAAGAGATCTCTTGGAACAAAATGGGTCTTCACTACCAAGCTTCGTTCGGATGGTTCCATTGAACGCCATAAAGCGAGATTGGTTGTTCTTGGAAACCATCAAAAAGAGGGAATCAATTATAAAAATACTTTCTCCCTGGTTACTAAGATGACCACCGTTCGCTTGTTTCTTGATTTTGCAGCGAAAAATAAACAAGAAATACATCAAATGGATGTACACAACACGTTTATTCACGGCGATTTACACGACGAAGTGTACATCAAGATTCCACAAGGTTTCTCTACGCATTCCGAAACTCGGGTATGTAGACTTCAGAAATCTTTGTATAGACTTAAAAAAGCTCCTTGGTGTTGGTTTGCAAAGCTTGTTGCGGCCCTAATGACCTATGGATTTCAACAGACGCGTTCCGACTACTCTTTATTTGTCCTCTCGGGTAAAGCATTCTCCTTACGAATTCTTGTTTATGTGGATGATTTGATAATCTCCGGTGATTCTCCTAAGGGAATCAAGATTTTCAAGGAATATTTGGCAACTTGTTTTCACATGAAAGATCTTGAAATGTTAAAGTACTTCTTGGGTTTAGAAGTTGCTCGAAACGAAGAAGGTATATATCTATCTCAGAGAAAGTATGCATATGAGATTGTGACAAAAACATGACTACTAGGGTGCAAACCCGTTGGCTCTCCAATTGAAGTGAATCACCGACTTGCTTTGGCAGTTGGTCCATTCTTACTAGAAGCTCAACCTTATCGAAGGTTAGTCGGCATACTTATATATCTCCTAGCAACGAGACCGGATCTTACTTATGCGGTTCATATTCTATCATAATTTATGCAAAGTCCACGCGAGGAGCATTCGCAGGCAGTCCTAAAGTTGTTCGTTATCTAAAGGGTACTATGGGCCAAGGGATCCTATTAACCGCTGCATCACCATGTCATTTAACGGGCTGGTGTGATTCCGACTGGGCGGCATGTCCCCTTACCGACGTTCTTTGACTGGTTGGTTTGTTCAATGTGGTACATCTCCAATCTCTTGGAAGACTAAGAAACACGACACTGTCTCATGTTCAAGCGCAGAAGCAGAGTACCGCGCCATGAATGCGGTAACCAAAGAACTAAAATGGGTGAAGCAGCTACTGTTTGATCTTGGTTACAATCACACTCAACCCATGTCGAATAAGTGTGATAGTAAATCCGCTTTACACATAAACGCCAACCCGGTTTTCCATGAACGTACGAGGTATATCGAAGTTGATTGCGATTTCGTGAAGGATGAATTACTCAAATGTGTTGTCTCAACTGAACATGTTTCGACAAAGGAACAACTCACAGATATCCTAACGTAAGCATTGAGTCGAGTTGATTTCGAGACATTGGTCTTCAAGCTGGGCATTCAAAACTTACATGCTCCAACTTGAGAGAGGATATTGGAAAAATATATTAGGATAATTTCCTATTGTTATATATATTGTGTAATGTCTTCTTTAATTGTTGTGGGTTTCGGTCTACAAAATAGTTGATATATATATATATATATATATATTTATATATATATATTGCTGTAAAGAAATAACAGAACAACTTTTGATAATATTGACTTATATTTCTTTGTAATCTTTACCAAACTCTATAAACTAATCACTAGCCGTATGGAATACAATGGACATGCAAATTATTTTTTTCGCTATACGTTTTTCGTGTAGGCTATTTAGATCATTTAATGCGTGTGGCAGAGATGCTTTATTAACAAAGTGGAGTATAATTTCGATGAAGAACATTTTTTTTTTTTTTTGAGAAACAATGTCGACCAATAAATTTGCCGCAGTATACTCTTTTGACTTCCTAAGAAAAAAATAAAAAGTGGGTCTAAGCCCAAATAGTGAACCACGTTGCAAAAGATTTAATGTCTTTATCAGAGGTTGGCCCAAATCAACTTGAGAGGTGAGACAAGTTGCCCACATAATCTCTGTACCAATGAGATTCTTATGGGTCCCATAACATATATTTTTGGGTCGATCTTTGATTTACATGATCAAATACTTAAAAATTAAACTCTGTATATTTTTGTAATAGAGCTCGAGTTTATGGTATTATTTTTTACAGTGTTATAAAAATCGGTTATAAATCAGAATTTGTCGATTTAGATGTAGAATAAATCATCACAAACCGATCTAGATAAAAAGATAACAAATATGACAACTAATATGCCATTTGTTTTTTTTCAATCCTAAAATATTTTGTGAGACCTCAAAACATTTAACCCAGTTATCTTTGTTTATACGAAGCTTCCATTTTTAAAAAATCTAGATAAAGAGGTAACAAATATGACAACTAATATGCCATTTGTTTTTTTTCAATCCTAAACTATTTTGTGAGACCTCAAAACATTTAACCCAGTTATCTTTGTTTATACGAAGCTTCCATTTTTAAAAAATCTAGATAAAGAGATAACAAATATGACAACTAATATGCCATTTGTTTTTTTTTTAATTCTAAACTATTTTGTGAGACCTCAAAACATTTAACCCAATTATCTTTGTATATGAATTATCATTCGGTAGATAAGGAGTTGTGGACAGTGCTTTTGGCCTTGTGGTGTCAATTTAAGGCAACAAGGCAAAGCAAAAAAAGAAAATCTAAAAAAGCAACAGTATTGTATCTCCAAACTTGTTTGTATAGAGTTCGATTCAAAATACTATACTTTAAAACAATTTCGACAAATATCTATTTTTGTATCATTTTTCATTAGAGTTCGATCATACGTAGTTACAAAATTCCGTTTTATAAAAATTGGTTATAAATTAGGTTTTGTTGATTCAACTGTGATAAAAAAAATTCAACAAAAATTCATTTGATGCACTAATAAAACCCCACTCTAGTAACTGCAAAGAACTAAGGTCAATGATCGAATTTTTCTTCGGTAATATGCCAAAACCCTAAGTGACATTTCTGTAATAATACTAACTATAATAGAGTTAGGTGATAGTACTTAGTTGGTGAAATGCTCATAGTAACTTAGGTCAATGGAAAAGATAACACTTATTACAATTGATTTCGCCAGCTTGTGTCACATTATTGTGTTTCAAAAACATTCATCATGAGTAGACCGTTTTATAAAAAGAAAATTAGATTCAAAAATTTTGGTTTAAAGATTAAAACTAGATGATGCTCCGTGTTATCAGGGTCAGTTTTGAAATTTTTGGGGCTTAAAAAAAAATTAAAAATTAAAATTAATATTTCATATATATTTTTTTGGGGCCACTATATATATAAAATTTTAAATTTTGGGGCCTATAAAATATGAGATTAAACTCGTAAAAACGGAGGCTATAGGCGAATGTTTCATCTCGCTGTGCCCAGATCCGGCCCCGCGTGTTATACACGGGATCAATTTAATATAAAAAATTATAAAACTATTATTGTATTATTTTAAGAATATTTTTATATTTCAATTTATAAAAATGATATAATTTAAATTTAACTATAATGATATAATAAAATAAATAAAATTTAAACATTACAAATTTAAATTTCATTATTTCGATCATCTTTAAAAATTTTCAAGTTAAATTCACCACCTTACTAATAATGTTATTTTAAGTATTTAATAAATTTAACATATTTGAAAAATATCAAATTATAATACTTACAATATTTTTAATTTTTATGAAGTATTTATTTTTTATGTTTATTTTAATTATTCAATTTAACTAAAAATTGAATTAAACCAAAAATATCTATAAGAACTTTGACTATTATAATTATGATTATTCTAATGTATTCAATACTATGTGAGATTTATTATACATAATAATATTTTTTAACTAAATGGAGTAATATATGTATAACTTTAAAATGTTAAATCATAACAGAAAAATAATTATTGTTAGTTTTACATTATATAATTATTTTTATTTCTTAACCAAAACTAAAAGCATGTTTTGGTGGGGCGGTGCCCGACATTCTCCGCGAGTCCCTTGTTGAACAGTTTAAGGCGAAGAAGGAGGCCAAAGATAAGATAGCGGTGGTCGAGCTTTCTGATGAGGATCTAGCAGGTTCGTTGAAACGTCCAGAAGAGGTTCCTCAGCCTGTTGATGATCAGGGCTCGACGATTCAGCATGCTAGGGCTAATGATGATGCCGCTTAGTGCGACATTTTAGGATTGTTTTTCTTCGTTTTTTTTTGTTTCAGTCTTATCTTTATTTGGCCGTCGTCGCGGCTTTATAAAACTCTTTATTTTCAATGGAAATCTTTTGTTCTAAGTTTTTGTGGCCTTTTAATTATTCTGTTTTCTTGCGGTTGGTTATGTGGTTCTTCGGCATAGGTGCGAAGTTGCGTTAACCTCGGCTTTCTCTGTGTGTCCCAGGTTTCTGACGATCCTGCGAGTATGGGCTCGGCTTACGCGGCGATTGTGGTGCGCTGGGAAGTGCGAGTCTGGGCTCGGCTTACGAGGCGATTGTGGTGCGCTGGGAAGTGCGAGTCTATTGCTCGGCTTTTTTGGGTGCAAGTATCATTGCTTAATTGTTCCTTATTCCCATAGTGAGCGTTTAGCTAGGACGTCACTGCGAGCTATGTCTCGGCTTTTATTTCGGTTTTACGAGGATCGTCACGGCAAGGCTGGGCTCGGCTTTAATTTTTGTGAGGAGTTTGTAATGAACTGGATTTATATTGAATAAAGGAAGGTAATGAGGGCGTCTATTCCCCCCTCCCCCTCAAAAGAAACAAAAACTTTTTTTTTCTTTTTTGTTACAGCTGGGCCCTTATTTCAGGCTGCCTACGTACCCATTATAGAGGGATCAAGCCATTCGTAGTTCATGGTGCGGCAATACCTAAGCTAGTAGTGGTAGAGTTTGAGGTGTCGCGCGTTCCAAGATCTGGGTTGCATTGTTCCGTCGAGGTCGGAGAGTTGGTAGACGCCTGGTTTAATGACTTTGACGATCTGGTAGGGGCCTTCCCATTTGACGCTGAGTTTGCCTGCCCTGTACTCTTTTGTATTGTTGAAGATGTGGCGTAGGACTAGGTCGTCCTCGGAGAATCTTCTAACGTTAACGTTTTTGTTGTAGTAACTAGCCGTAACTTGTTGGTAGTTCTAGATGCGTAGGAGGGCTTGGTCGCGGGCTTCTTCGGCTTCGTCAAGTCAATCTTATAGCATTGTGTTGTTAACATCGCTGTTCTCGAGGAGTTTGAGTCTTCTTAGGCTGTAGACGTTGACTTCAGAAGGTACCATTGCTTCGATGTCGTGAGCCAGAGAGAAGGGGGGTTTGGTTTGTCGCTCTTCTTGGTGTCATCCTGTGCGACCAGAGAACTCCGTCTAACTTGTCGGCCCACAGACCCTTCTTCTTTTCCAATCTATTTTTTAGTCTGTCGAAAATGGTCTTATTTGTTGCTTCGGCTTGGCTATTTTTCTGAGGATATCGCGACATTGAATGGTTGAGTCGAATTTTCCACTTTTCATAAAAATTTTCAAATTGGTGAGAGCAGAACTGGGTTCCTTTGTCTGTGATAATCTCATACGGTAGTCCATGCCTGCATATGATGTATTTCCAAATGAAATTTTGTACATGGATGTCGGCGTAAGATTTGGCTTCGATCCACTTTGTTAAGTAGTTCATCATGATGAGCAGGAATTTTCGTCCCCGTGAGGAGGACATTGGTCCGACGATATCCATTGCCCATCGCATAAAGGGATAGGAGACGCAGAAGTTCGCAGGAGCTTTGTTGGTTGGTGGACGTTTGGGGTATGACGTTGGCATTGTTCGCACTTTAGGGCGTATTTATGGCAGTCGACAATCATGGTGGGCCAGAAGTGGTCGTGCTTCTTTATTTTGAGGGCTAGTGCTTGTCCGTTGGAGTGATTTCCTTTGGCGTCATCGTGTGTTTTGCGGATGATGCGTTCGGTTTCTTCGGGACTGGGGCAGGTTAGTAAGATGCCGGTGGAGTCTCGTCGCAGGAGGTGCCCGTCCATCATCGTATAGTGAGAAGCTTTGGATTTTAGTCTCCGCGCGGCCCATTTGTCTTCAGGCTGGGTGCCGTCGACTATGTAGAGTTTAATCTCGTCGCGCCAGTCGACGGTGGGGACCTCGTGGTCTGCTTTGAACTCGACGTCATCCTCTGCGATGTCGTGTTTCTCAATGAAGTGGACGAGGTCAAGACTGATGCTGGGCTTCTGGATTTCTTCGACTGGGATGGTGCAGCGTAAATGAGAGTCGCTTGATGATGCGATGGTTGCTAGTGCATCCGCTATTTTGTTTTTTTGCTCCTTGGAATTTTGACAATCTCGAAATACTCCAGCTCTCTTGCTAGGTGTTGGACCACCCGGAGATACACATCCATTCTTTCGCTCTTTGCCTCTAATCTCCCAAGAACTGGCTCGCGACAAGCTGCGAATCGCAAAATGCTTGGATTTTTTTCGCCCCGATACTCCTTGCTAGCTTGAGGCCTGCTATAATTGCTTTGTATTCTGCTTCATTATTTGATGCGTTGAAGACGAGGCGGAATGACTGTTCTAAGATGTCGCCTTCCAGGGATTCTAGGCGTATTCCAACCCCTGATTCTCCAGAGCAAGAGGACCCGTCAACGTGTAAGGTCCATATCTGAGGTGCTTCGGCGCCTTCAATCAGCTTTGGTGGGAGCTCGGTGATGAAGTCGGCCAGTACATGTGACTTTGCACTTGTTCGTCTCTTGAAGTCGATGTCGTACTCGCTAAGTTTGATGGCCCACTTTGCCATCCTTCCTGGCTGGCTTGGACTGTGTAAGATTAGGCGCAATGGTTGAGCTGTTAAGACCGCGACTGAGTGCAACTGAAAGTAGGGTAGCAGTTTCCTTGCGGCGATGACGACAACGTAGGCCAGCTTCTCTAAGGTGGGATATCAAATTTTTGCGCTGTCTAGGAATTTGTTGGTGTAGAATATTGGTTGCTGCTTGCCGCGATCTTCCTTGACGAGGACGCCGTTGACCGCGATTGTGGATACCGATATATATAGGTAAAGTGTTTCGCCGTCCTTGGGCTTTGCTAGTATCGATGGCGTGGATAATATTCCTTCATTTCCTTGAATTCTTGTTCGCACTTATCGTCCCATTCAAATCTTTTGTTACCACGTAGGAGCTGGCAGAAAGGTAGGCACCTATCGATCGACCTTGCAATGAACCTGTTGAGTGCCGCGACGCGTCCGGTCGATGAAAGCTCTTTGGTGAGGGAAGGTCGATGAAAGCCTTGATTTGTTTTGGGTTTGCCTCCATTCCCCTTTGTATCCGAGGAACTATCCCGAGGTTACGCCGGACGTGCATTTGGTGGGATTCAATTTCATTCCGTATTGGTTAAGGATGATGAAGCAGAAGCGTAAGTGTTCAACGTGATCTGTTTTGGATAGTGACTTGACGAGCATGTCGTCGATATATACTTCCATGGTCGTTCCCAAGAAATCTGCGAACATTATGTTGACCAGCCTCTGGTACATCGCGCCTGCGTTTTTGAGCATGAATGGCATGACTCGATAACAGTACGTCCCTTTGTCTGTGATAATGGCTTTCTTCTCTCTGTCGTCGGGGTGCATCATTATTTGATTATAGCATGAGAAAGCGTCCATGAAAGAGAGCAGCTCATTCCTGACTGTTGCTTCGACGAGGTGGTCGATATGGGGGAGTGGGTAGCTGTCCTTAGGGCAAACATTGTTCGGGTCGGTGAAGTTGACGCATAGTCGCCACTTCCCGTTTTTCTTCTTTACGACCACCAGATTTGCTAGCTACTCCGGGTACTTAAATTCGACTATGGATCCAACACGTAGTAGTTTTTCCACTTCGTCGTTTACTGCTTGTACCCTCTCCGGTCCTAATTTTTGACGCTTATGTCTGATTGGTTTGAAGGTTGGGTCGACGTTGAGCTCATGGCAAGTAATGCTCGGGTCGATGGCTGTCATGGATTCTAGTGATCAGGCGAAAGAATTGGAGTTTTCCTTGAGAAAGGCGATCAGTTTGGTTCTGATTTCTTCATTGAGCTCGTGGCCGACACCAACGCACCTGTCGGGGCTTTGGGTGTCTATGTTGACCTGGTCAATAAGTTCACAGTTTGGGTCTCCTCGTTCTTTTGGGACATCCGGTCTGTCAACGCGTCCTTGCTGTAGTTGCTACAATCCGCGTTCTTGTGGGCCTTATAGTTCCTCTTGCCGTTGGGATTTTGACGCACTGGTGGAAGATGGAGACCGCTGCTTTAGTTGCTGCGAGCCACGGGGTTCCCAAGATAGCGTTGAAGATTGAATGTTCGTCGACTACCTGAAATTTGGTGGTCGTGATGCTTCCGCCTGTACTGACCTGGAGTTTGATGGTCCTAACGGTCTCAACTGAATCCCCACTAAATTTGGTGAGTGACTTTGTGGTTCTCTTAATGGCTTCTTTGCCGATTTCCATCTTCTGAAGGGTGCTTTTGAAGATTATATCTATGGAGCTGCCGATGTCGACGAGGATTCTCGTTACTTCGTAGTCTCCGATGATGAGTTCGACGAGAATGAAATATTTATGTGCGCTGTTGTTTTCTATTAGGTTGTCGGTGGTGAATCGGATTGGTTCATGCCTCATCAGTTTGCTGATTGACGCTCCTCTTGTGTTCAGGACCAGGTGCTCTGCCCTCGTGGTTGGTTGTATGGAGTCTCCGTGTCGTTCGAGTCCACCTGCCTCTGTGGCCTTTCCCTCTTACCGTGACTTTGGTTCGGAGGGTAGTTCTACAAACGTTCTCTATAGTTTCACGATAGGTACCGGTTGGGCCGTCTCTGCCCGTTGCGCCCTCGATTCTCTTGGTATTTCTTAAGCAGCGTGTCCTTCAAATGTCTGCAGTCGACCGTGCTATGCCCTTGCCGATTATGGAATTCATAGTAGGTGTTTTTATCGTTGTCTCGACTTTGCTGCGCTCTTGGTTTGCGTTCTTCGATGAGATAGTTCGCGTGTCGCTTTCCTTTTTTTTGTTTCGAGTGGCCTTCGTAGAATTGATGAGGCTCAACTTGCTCTTCCTTTTATTTTCTGTTGTAAGTTTTGGTGTGTTTGTGGGCCATTGCGGCCTTCTCCTCTTCCATTTTGATAAAACGATTAGCTCTATGCAGGGCGTCTTCCAATGTTTGCGGTTGGTTCAACAACAATTCTTCGCGGAACTTTGATTCGTACCATAGAGCGTTTCTGAGTGTGGTGATGGTGGCTTCGTCGGAGATGGCTACCTTTGAAACCACCTCCTTGTATCGTTCTATGAATGTTCTGAGGGATTCACGTGGACCCTGACTTAGTGACCAGAGGTCGGTGAGCGACGTATTCTTCTCCATGAAAATGGAGTAATGCTTGACGAAGGCCGTTGACAGCTGTTGGAAGTTGTCGATGGATCTGGCCTCCATATGGGAGAACCAGGAGAGTGCAGCCTCTCCTAGGTTTTCTACGAACAGCTGGCAAAGCCCAGCGTCCCTCTCTTCGTCGGTGAGTTGGGCACGCCCCATCGCGATGGTTAAAGCGGTCATGTAATGAGTCGGGTTGGTGTTTCCTTCGAACGTTGGGAATTTGATATTCGCGGTGTGCTTTATTTTTGTCTCCGTTATCCTTGTGGTGAATGGAGTTCTCTGAGTCTCTTCGATGACTTGCTTAATCTCTGAGGCCAAGCTGGTGGCTTTGTGAACCAGTGAGCCCATCTCTCGTAGCTTGGCTTACATCGCCCTTATTTCATCGTTCGGGTTCATCCGGTTATGGTGCGGCAGTAGGTCTCCATGGCGGTCTGATCGACAAGCCTGCTGGGTTTCTGCGTCCGGTGTCGAGGTGTCGGTCGAGCCGAAAAGGTTTCGGTTTAGGACCTCTAGCTCGGCCCTTCGCATGTTTGCTGTCATTACTGCCTCGAATTTGCTTCTCAGATGTCGGGATTCGTTCTCTTGCTCTTCCAATTGACGTAGTAGCGTCTAATTTGTCTCTTCTTGCGTAGGCACTCCTTGGATCCTGTTCAGCGATCCGGTCGGCGTTTGATGGTTGCCAGCCTCAACATTTTGACCTCTAAGTGCGCCGCATCTTCGACATGGACGTATTCGTCTGCATTATCTGTGTTCCCCATACTCTTGGTGCGTCGTCGAAATGTGGGTTTTTCCTTATCAAATGTTCCCCAGTGTAGTCACCAATCGTTGAATCTAGGGTTGTCGGTCCCCCTGGATTTGAGTTCGTCTTTGATAAGGTGAAATAGGTACAAAGGAGCGAAGCGCGTCGACAATCCCGACGCACTTTAATAGATTACAGAAAAGCTCAGGTCATCGATTTATCTCTCTAACTTCTCTCTAAAGCTCTCTCTGTTGTTAAATCCCCACCCCTTCTTCATTGGGGTTCATCTTCTATTTATACTCCTTTTGCCATCATCCGACTATGTAGGGCAGTTGGCTAGACGTCCTGTTCATCCAGCGAGTCGGCTCATAGGTCACTGTTCACCGAGCTACAGGGAGATTATGTGTAATGTTCTGTTGGTGGTCCCACCTGCCTCGTCGATCCTGTCGGACGGGCCTTCGGCGTGGGGCTTCAAAGATGGGCTTGGTCCTTTTGGGCCTGGGGCGACAGGCCCATATCCTACATATATTAACAAACTTTTACTGACTGGATCGTAAGGGAGGAGCATGGACATAGAGTCGACCATTAAGCAGTAAAGTACAATAAAGATTGCGACGTAATAGGAGATTCCAATCAATATATTTTTAACCGGATCTCTTACTTCTTCATCCATTGCCGAAATGGAATCGTATCCAATATAACTAAAATAAACCATAGCTGCTCCATTAAACACTCCCGAAGCTCCAAACGGGAAGAATTCAGATGGATTATTCGGGTTATCGGGTCGGGTTAATTTCTTTGTATCTCCTTTCAAAAATCCCATCAAGATTATGAATACAATGAAGGCAATGTGTAATTCCGTTAAAACCATATTCACCTTCGAGCTCTCTCTCGTGCTATAACAAATGATGAAAGTGACGGCGAGGACGACTAAGAATGCGATTAGATCGATTTTGTTGAATCCGTTTGGGAGACTGGAGATGACGAATCTATATTCCGAATGCAGATCCGAGATATGTTGTGAATCCTCTAGAAACGGCGGCGTTTGACATAACATAGTCCATTATTAGATTTGCTCCGGTTAAAAATATCGGGAACTTGCCAGAGAACGAAAAATTGAGAGAAACAGTTATAAAGATTTTTGAAAATTTTATGATGGAATTGTCGATTTTGGTGGGAGAGTGTAAACTAACCGAATGTGATACGGATGTAACTGAATGCACCACCGACGACTGGAAGATGGACGGCAAACTTAGTGTAACATAAAGCGGAGAGGAGAGCGCATATTCTGACGAATGCATAGGAGATGATTATCGAGGGACCAGCAAAGAGATGACTAGCACGACCAGTGGTGACGAAGACTTCGGCACCGATCATCCCTCTGATTCCAAATCCGACGAGATTGTACCACCGGAGAGTTCGACGCATCTGCTCGCCGGAGATAGCACGGCGGGAAAATTGATGAGGCGTATTAAAGAGTGAGTTGAGGTAGACACGGAGGCTAGAGAAGGAGGTTTCTCCGCCATAGTTGCGGTATTAAGCGTCCATTTCGGATCCAGGTCGGGTCAATATGAATCCGATTATAGAGTTAGAGAGATTTTTTTATAATGGAAGATTGAAAGAGAGAAGAGACAAATAAAAAGAAGAAGAAAGGACAATGACTTAAGTTATTATATTAAGTTTTTCTTTTGTATTCAAAATCAACACATATCATATGACTTAACTTATTATATTTTTGGACGATGTTGCAACTGTATTTCAGATATCAGACATATTCACTGTTGGTAAATGCGCACATAGTGATCTAATCTTCGAGAAGAGCCTACAAAATTTAGGAGATTAATTACACAATAATTATCTCTTTCAAATAATACTCTTGAATATCCAAGAAAATTGACACATTGAAGGGCCCAGAGTAATGCTGTTATTTCTGCTTTTTCTATGGTATGACAACCTTCATATCTTTTATAACCACAATGAATAAAACGACCATGGTCATCTCAAAACCCGATGTTGAACTATCAGTGCGATAGGAAGCGTCAAAATTACATATATCCCATGCTAGAGGTGAAGTAACCCATGAAGAAGAAGCCGTTGAATCTTGAGGTCAAAGCGATAGCACAGAATGAGAACATTCATCCTTGCTTGGACCCATTCGTGTGCAACCCGTCTAACTCGTTCGCACATATCAGGAACAAGAATATTTGAATGAACATGCACTAAAAATCTTCGTATTACTTCATATAATATTGTATTTTCATATTCTTTTTAACAAATAAATCCAATCATACATAACTAAGTAAAAACATTGTCAAATAGAATAGATAATCCAACATAACAGAATACTTAATTTTAAGGTTTGAGTATATCAAATAGAAGATCTATTTTCTTGTTTAATCAATTTTTTTATTACTTTCTATCTAATAATGACATAAAAATTTAAGTTCTTAAGAAATACATTTATTATGCTAACCTTTTTATTCCTTTTAACAAAATAGAATAACATAATAATATAATAATATGTGAGTTAATTAAGTCATTTAATAATTTGTATTAATTAATAAAATTAATTTGATGTAAAAGAATAATTTCTATTAATTAAAAATATAATAATTATTAATTAAAAATATAATAATATATGAATTAGTTAAGGGGCCAACTGGGAGAAATTGTAAAAAATTTGGTTGTAAAAGATGTGAGTTTTACTTTAAAAGTTAATAAAAGTTTGATTAGTACTCAAAGAGTATGAAACCTTAACTTTTGATTTTTAAAATATTTTTATTTGTAAAAAATATGAGTTTAGAAATTAATGTAATATGTTTTACTTAAATTTTGATATATAATTTTAGTTTTTATTTTATTTTAAAAATATAGTAGACATGTAAAAGCAAATTAAGTAAAATTTGATATTACAATTTAATTAAAATGGATCTCTAATACATAAGAATAAAAAATGATCACTAATAAATTAAATATATATATATATATATATATATATATATATTGCACTATATATGAACATACAAATGTATTTAAAACTTTTGGGGTTGAAGAAAAAAAAGAATTGTTTTAATATAATTATTTGGTTCTAAAGCCTTTAGGGGCTCATAGGTGCACTGGTTTTTTTGGCTGCAAAGATTTTATAAACTTTTAACAGTTTCTACACCATACTTTTAACCAATCAAACTTTTAACTGTTATTATTTTTAGAGCTTTTTTATTGGTTTTTTTATAACTCCTTTTCCTTTGTTATTTTAAAAATCACAAAATCTTGACTTTAGAATCAAATAACTATTAAAATAAAATTTTATCCCAATCCTGTTAATTTTAAAATCCAATCGCGATTTTAAGTCGCAGTTAATTAGCTTAACAATCGCAACTGTTGAGTTTAATTAATCAGAAAAAAATACTTTGATTTAAGTAGTATATGAATTTTTTTAAAGACAAAAAAAAAAATTTAAGTGTAATTAAGTTTATCCGTAAAATTTAGAGGGATATAATTTGAACAGTAGTTGTTTGAGAATACAAAAATTGACAACTCTTCCAATAATGGTAACATATTTTACAAAAACAAAAAGTTAAAATCACACTCATTTTTTAAAAATGTATTTAGAACAACAAAGGGAGTATATGATTTTGTATTGGGCCAAGTTAATGCGCTTCTCCATCACAATTGAAACAAGTGTGTGAAATTTAAAACTAAATTTGATATTAATTATTATTAAAACTATCCTACAAAAATTAACACGAAAAGAATATAATTTATTTTTAAATGAAATGTAATAATAATGATTTATTTGTTGAAAAAGGAAAATCTTTATAGTTTTAGATATATCTCTTAATTTAATAATATAGATTTATTTGTTCTAAAAAAAACGAGCTTCTCATAAACTAGATCTAAAAGAAAAACAAAAAAAACAAAAACCCTAATTAAGGAAACAATCGATCATAAATAGATGATGATGATATCAGAGCTTCCAATTGATTTGTTAGAAGAGATACTTTGTCGCGTTCCAGCCACATGTCTGAAACGATATCGATATACTTGCAAACTATGGAAAAATTATTCAACGACAAGAGATTCACAGCAAGACACTTGGACAAAGCCAAAAAGCAGTTTAAGATTCTCATGTTGCGTAAAAGAGGTACGTATTATTCCCGTTTCCTATGACATGTTGGTACCCCCTTTTAATAATCTCTAGGGAATATAAAATCCTACGGGGCTTTGCTAAGGTTGGCATCAAAGATTGTTAAAAGTTTGAAATATTTGTGCTTGTACACTTGTGTGAGTAAGGAGGAAGAATTTGTGAGCATTCTCCATCCTTGCTTAGCAAGTAATGCTAAGTTAAAAGCTCTGAAATCATGAAAACTTAATCCTCTTACATATTTAGATGACACCAAAAGATTCCACGATACACACTTCTCAATATATACTCTACCCACACAGGAAAAGCAGTTAATTTCTCCAAATCTCGTCTAAAATTTGGATATGGTGTTCCATATCACACTAAAGCCCTCATTCGACAAACCCTCCAAATAAACAATGAGGAAAGCTTTGGTTTATACTTAGTCTTACCAGATGCTCAAGGTAGGGTGGGTAACTCAACTTTTCATTTCATCCAAGACAAAATCATGAGAAAAATGAACTCATAGACAAAAAGATTCCTAAGTCATGTCGGGAAGGAAACACTTATTAAATCAGTCTTCATAGCTCTCCCCGCCTACTCTATGTCTTGTTTCCTCCTCCCCTCTACTCTGATAACCCTCATTAACGGAAAAATTTGTCAATTTTGGTGGTCATCATCCCCCTTTAAACGAGACAGAAAATAAGTGAATCATCAGCGAATAAAATGTAGGATATCAGGGGACCTCCTTGACTAGCCGTAAATGAGTGAAGTAAACCTGATCGTTCAGAGGCTTGAATCAATGCTGAAAAACCTTCAGCACAGAGCAAGTACAAGTAAGGCGATAAGGGGTCACCCTGTCTCAATTCACGAGTAGGCATTATACAATCCAATGGTTGACCATTAATAAGAATTGAATATTTAACAGAGGTCACACAGTATAATCAGGCGAACCACTTAGATGGAAAACATAGGCGGAGCATCATGTCATTTATGAAAGAAAACTCCACCTTGTCAAAGACTTTACTAATGTCGAGTTGGCAAGCAAGAAACAAATGTTTTTAACGAAGAGCTGTTAAAGAGTGAAGTAGTTCATGTGAAACAATAACATTATATGTGATTAGCCGTGAAGGGATAAAGGCATATTTTTGGCGAGATATGATGTGATATAACAAAGGTTTGAGGCGATTTGGTAATAGTTGTGACATGATCTTGTAGGCAATGTTTGTGAGACTAATTAGTCTATAGTTCATGACATAAACCAGGTTTGTTGTCTTTGGGATAAGACATATGTTGGTGTGGTTGAGGATTGGGTCAAAAGACTCCTCATGGAAGAAATTTCGGATAAAAGAATGAAGACCGGATTTAAGGGAGTGCCAATGGTCTTATAGAAGCCAGCAGGTAGACCATCAGGCCCAGGGAACTAGTTACAATGCATAGAGTTGAGAGTGTTCCATATTGCAGCTTTGGAGACAGGTTGTAGTAGAGGATCGGCCATAGTGGGAGTAAGCTGTGGTTGGACATGTTGGAGAATAGGGATATTGAAAAGCCATTAGTAGTGTATAGGGAATAAACATAGGTGTGGAAAGTAGCTTCAATCTCAGGAGAGGTATTGTAAATTAAATCATTTGGGGAGTGAATGATTGAGAGTCTGTTAATAGTGCGTCTTTCCTTTGTTTTGGAGAGAGCCATTGAATGCGACTTCTTGTGCGCCAAAATTCTTTCTCACATTTTTATTGGAAAAGTAATTCACATTTTATATGTTTAATAAGTGTATGGTTAGTTGTGGTGTGTGACTGAGCTTGGTGAAGTTCCATTTTGAGTGTACCTATACGCTGATGTGAATTGATATGAGTATGCACGTTCCATCTAGATAAGGAGGAACGATAGGTGGATAGTGCTTGCCCAAAATCTCTTGGATGAATAAATTGGCAAGTGTTTTTACAGGAATCTTGGATTACTCGGTAGAAGTCAGGAATTTGGCCCCATCCGTTGTCATATTTGAAGCATTTTCGACGAGAGAAGTTGGTAGAGCTCGTATCTAACAGTAAGGGACAATGATCAGATCCGATACAATGATAGACCATGACAAAAACATTGGAGAATAAAGAATGCCAACCATCATTTGCAGGGGCCTGTCTAGTCTTGATTGAATGAGATATGAGGATCTCCTACCATACTAAGTAAAATTTTTCCCCAGAGTATGGATATCATGCTAACCATGACTTGCAAGGAAAGTAGAAAAAGCATGATGAGGGTAAGAGAGAGATGGTAGACCTCATGTTTTTTTCAGAGATGTCCCTGACATCATTAAAATCACCAAGAAAAAGTGAGGGCGAAAGATGATTGGATGTTTGGGAACTTAAAGAAAGTCACTGGCGTCGCCGGTTTCTAGAAACCGGAAGACCATAAACATAATACAAGTCAAAAGAGGGATTACTAGAGGATTTAACAATAACATGCAGTCCTAAAGGAGAAGCAACTCCAACAAAAGATAAAGAGACAGTGGGGGGCCAAAAGACTGCCAAACCCCCACTAGTACCTAACAGTTCAATTGTGAACACCTAAGAAAACCTAGAGTTAAACCGACTGAACTAAAAAAAGAGTGTTTATTCGTAGTTTCATATAGGAGTACAATGTCAGGATGAGAAGCACGAACCACATCATGTAGATATGGAATTTTCAAAGCACTCCCTAAGCCTTGGCAGTTCCAATGCAGTAGCCTTATGGTGTATCGAGTGATTGAACGACTGTCACCACACCGATAGAAGTTGGGATAGAAGAGTATTATTTTCTCTGTCGGCTTGTATGACTTGGATTATCATCCGCTTGATCATTTACCTTGCGCTTAAAACCTCTTGAGGACAAAGAAGCTAGTGCATCCGTTGTATGAGATAGCGTGAGAGGGACATTCAGATCGTATACTACATCTTGGGTGAGAGGGTGAGAGGAGGATTCGTGAGGAGCCAAAGCCGGTGGAGACCAAGTGTAGGAAGTGTAAACAGCCACTACCGCATGAGGAGATTCAAGAGTTGAGTGGCGATCATCTAGAGCATGTTGTGTACTTGGTTCACGATTAGTTGTATTCGGTAAAAGAGCCAAAAAGCAGTACTGTCTTGTTGAGCAGCATTCGGTATGTGATCATCCGCCTACATACCATGGGTGGAGGGGCATACAAAGGAGTCTTGTGTGACTAGACCACAATTGAAGTAGAATCTTCCGAGGCGTTCATAGACAAATCAAAGAACAATGGGTTTGTCGGGATCATCGAGGTAAACCAATCGAACAAAGATGAGAGGGTGATATGCATGCAGGTGTGTGCGGGCCCAAACCTCAACTGGGGTATCCTTGGTGGGTTCCACAAGGCGAACACCATCAATACGGCCAAGGAAACATAGGAGATCTTCAAAAACTTCCTTAGAGCGGTACATATATGGTAAACCATAGACATAGACCTAAAAAGGTATGTGCAGCATGTAGGACGGGTAGTATCTGTTGGTCCATCTGTCAATGACCAGCGACCAATCTCTGTATTTCCATGGACCATGCTCTATCACAGTTAACGGGTGATGTTCAGAGTTGAAGAAAAATTGAATGGAGCCATCTTCGTTTACTTGGCTTAAAACCTTGTCATGCAAACGCCACGCTTTCGGCATAGTGTTCTTTATCCCGATGAGGTTTTGGTGATCCGGGATGAGGGCTAGAACAATGAGGCTCATATGAGAATCACGATCAATCTTCCTTCGGGTTTCAACTGAGAGACGAAGCGGTTACATGTTAGCTCTGAGGGAGAGATCCTGGAGATTTCACCACAAATCTGAAGCCATGCAAGAAAATGGGAGAGAGAGGTTTTGTGGCGAGCTTTTGAGAAGAAGCAGAAGTGAGATACGATCGCAGAGGAAGAAGATAAAATATAAAGGGGGAAAGCAACATATGGAGAAGGAAGGCGTGTTATAGTGGAGAGAAATTGCTTTGCATGCAAAATGTCATGATGAGAAGAAGATATTAAGGTGTCGGAAGGAATGAGTAAACTGCAGTCGATAAAAGATTTCATCGCACTTGGTGAAAACCGAAGAGTCTCCGACGGCGAAAATTTTTTTAAAGAGAGAAAAGAGTAGAATTTAGTTCAAGAAATATGATTAAAAATTAAACTTCAGTAATTAGTGACTAATTCACAATGATTAAATGACTAAATTCATATTAAAAAAGGAGTGAAAAAACGTTGCTTTATAAAGTAGCAGAGGCCAAATCTTTCTCACTTCCTCTATCTCATTCTTGATTTTTAGACCATCTCTGATGGGAGATACCCATTTGGGTATCTTAAAATTATTATATTTATATTTTTACTAATCATACTCAATTAAGAACTCCTAAACTCATTTACTTACTTTTGATCTCCAATGGTAGAACCCCAAAAGGATTTTTTAAAATTTTAAATAAAAAATTATATTATAGACATATTTTCATAATTAAAAACACAATTAACAAATTTACAGTTTTTTTAAACCACAATCACAATTTCCAACACACAACAAATAATGCAAAAGAGCAGATTTACATTAACATATTTACAGTTTCCTTCACTAAAATTAACTAATTATTCAACTAATTAACAAATAATTTTTTTTTCATAATTTAAAATACAATTAACAAAACAGAAACACAAGCATTCAAACCTAAATAAGCATGTCGCTGATTAAGAGCTTCGAATCTTCCATCTTTTAACTCCATAAACATTATTCTGGTGCAGTGGTGCAACCTGCATATTAGATACACCAGCACAATTAGATACACCAGCACAATTACATTTTAAACATTATACATTACATCAATTATGTGAACTAATCAATATATGAAACAAATTAGATACTATTAGAACTGATCAATATGTGAAATCACCATAACAAAATCCAATTATCAAAAATCAATTGTTAAACAAACATCAATTTCATTCACATCTAGAAGTATAGTAAAATTCAAATGTAAAATCACAAGAAAACAATCCAATTATCAAATATCAATCACCAAACACTCTCATTTGAATCTAAGTTTTACAAATTTCAATAACCAAAACTTAATGAAATTCAAATGTTGAATTGATACAAAAAAAACTTATCAGTTTTAGTTAATGCACAAAACACACAATCTGATAACGAGTTCAAGCTTCAAATGATTCAAGCACCATATGGACATATACTAAACCAATTATCAAAACAGATTATCAAAGGATTACAAACACAAATTAAACAGATTATCAAAGGATGAAAATCACCTAATAAACAGTTTATATAATATAATATCTAACCACATAAAACAAAGTATGACTCAAATCAAACAGTTCTATGAAATCAAAACATGCATGGTATTGAAAAATTTAAACACTTATCCACATATTGGGTTTCAAATCCCAAATCGATTCATCTTCGTTTTTGTCACTCGCCATCCTTCTCAAAACCTACGAATCTTTGTTTCTCATCATCTCCAGCGGAATCTACCTCAACTCATCGAAGTTCTCCACGATGCAACCTTTGGAAGTGAAATCTCACTTCTTGTCGTTGCCTCTGAAATTTTTTAGGGCTTCTTCTCATTTTCACTCGAAAGAAAGACCCTGAAAATTTTTAATATTTTTTCTTCCCCCGGTCCAATCACAGAGCGACACGTACAAGTTCTAAAGAGTTTCTAAAAGTGCTTGGGCAAGAATGGATTCTAAATATTTTTAACATTTTCTAATTTTTTGGGGCTTTTAAAGTTAAGAAATCCATCTAATATCCTTTCTACATCTCTCGTTTTGCGAGTTTATTTTTCTTTCCGTATACAAATTAGTTTGAGAGAAAGAAAACTATGGATCCAAGAAATTGGAATAGGAAAGATGATATTAGATTTGAGACTATATTGTGTACTTACCCGGAAGGAACTCCAAATAGATTTGAGATAATATCAAGAGTATTGGACGTACCTATAAGCGAGGTTCACTACTATCATGATGCATTGGTACACGATGTAGAGATAATAGAGTAAGGTAGGGTTCCAATACCCAATTACCCTGATGATAAATATCGACGGAACCTTTGGTCGGACCCTGAACACATATAATTAGTTGTTTCTTGTTAGTACTTGATGACTTTCTTGCATTGATAGCTAAATTATGTACAACCTGATGCGGTTTTACAAACAATTTCGAATATTGGAAAAAAGCGGCTTTCTGGGACACCGAAGTTGAATCCACAGCCAAAGCCTAATAGAGAAACATAGCAATTATCTATAGAATCCATTTAGTTTCTTCTGTTTCTTGTGACTTTACATTCTAATAGCCATTCAAGAATAGTCTTTTAGTACACTTTTTTATGTGATCAGACTTATCTTGTTCCAAAATATAATTGTTCATCAAATAAAAAATGTTATAAGATATTTGAGTAGAAGTCCAACGTACCAAGATACAAGTATGTTTCGGCAGGCTTGTGATGTTTTAATACAGAAAAATATTTGTCACATACAAACTTATTCTATCAATGAAACATGATCCATAATGCATTTTCAATATTTAATGTACTGAAAGTTGAGCGAAATGCTAAAAAAAGATGCCTCTTTAGTTCATTTGATTCATCTTCTACAATCTTGTGGATCATGTACCTATTGCCTCATGTTACGTCACAACCACATCAAATAAAACTATTGATAACGACGTTGTTAGTTTTTCCGTTGATAACAACAATGATAAAAAATAAAAATAAAATTCTAAATTATATTAAAAAATGTGTAAAAATAAATAGATTTTAAAAATTAAAATATATTTGAAGAAAATAAAATAATTTTAAGATATAAAAAATATAGAGGTAACTAAATTTGATTATATTAAATTAAGATAAGAAAATTATAGACAACGATATAAGAAAAAATAAATTAAGTTCTTATAATTAAATTTTGATTATATATAGTATAGATTTATAACTTAGATATTTTTATACATATATATTTTTATAATGATGCAAAAATCTAAAACATTATCTAGAATTAAAGATATATGCTAATCTTGACATAGTTATCTTTTAATTAAAATTTTAAATAAATTTAAATTTCTTGTATAAATAGATATCTATAAATGGACCTATACAATTCTAAATTGACCATATTCTAAAACTAACAAAAGTATGTTTATTATGTTCATATGCATACTAGTACAATTATCGTGCATAGTTAAATCATTTTGTTTGTTATAGATGTGTTTAATAGGGTTTATCACTTGGAGAATAAAGCTAAATGTTATCTTTGGTCACCTATTAAACAAATGTTAGTTTTTAGGATTTACAATTTTCTTAAGAACTTTTTTAACTTTTTTGTTTGTTTGTTGAAGTTTCTTAAGATTAAAGAAACTACAAAGTTAGTGACTAATTAGGATTTTGTTATAAAAAATTGTCTTAGAAGGATTAGAGAGTGTGAGTAAAGTAAACTGAAAAGATATAGACTTTGTTAAGACAAAAGAACGCAAAACGAGTTAAAAGCAATGCACAAAGTTATTTTATAAAGATAGACAAGAAACGCAGAGCTCTTAGAAAAATCTATAGAAAAATGGAAAGTTGGTTTCTCTATGACCGCTTGTAAATATGTAATTATCATCAAGTTGATGTTTTGTTATGTCTTAAAATACTTTAAAGTTATAACTAATTGTCTTTGTTTTTCGTTTCATTTTTTTGTTTAATCAAAATTTCATTTAGTTTTTGGTGGTGTGGAGTCATTTAAAGTAGATACTAAAGAACAACAAGTGACAGTCAAATGAACTATTCAACTATACGCAGTTTTATAAACAACTTTAAAAATTGAAAAATTAGTTTTCTAGGACACTGAAACTAAATCCACAGACAAAGCCTAAAAATAAACAAAGCAGTTCATATGAATTTCTCTTAATAAGGAATCCAATTCATTTCCTCTATTTCTTGTGGCTTATGAATACACATTGTTCTTTGTAACTGCATTCTGATAGTCATTGAAGAATCATCTTTTAATACATTTATTTATGTGATCAAACTTATCTTGTTCCAAAATATAATTGTTCACCAAAGAAAAGAATGTTATTAGATATTTTCAATGGAATCTAAGCCAATGTACAAATATCAAAATATGTTTGGGCAAGTTTATGATGGTTTAACACACAAGAATATTTGTCACGCAAAATCTTATTCAATTAATAAAACATTATAACAATCCACAACATATTTTTAATATATATATATATATATATATATATACACACTATTAACTGAAAATTTCTATCTCATAAAAAAATATTTGTTCATGTGTTATAATTAAACTAAACGTGATACACATATTTTTCAAATATATAAATATGCCTTAAATATAACAACATAACATTTGCTTATATAATTCAAAAATTTAAATATTTTGGTTATATCTAATATACATAATAATTTGTATGTATAAAATATTCACCAACAAGATGTATGTAAAAATATTATTATTTGATTAAATACTTAATATTTTATTATTCGATTAATATAAATATTTAAAAAACTCGATGAGGAGCTCGAACTAGAACACCTGAGACACGTGAGGCGCTAAGGATCATTAGATTAAAAGTGCTCAAATATTTATTTATTTTTATCTAAAACCAAAATAATTTAAATAAAGTATTTTTATAATCAATTAAAATATTATTAGTTTTAACTCTGTCAGTAATTTAAAACTTTATAATATATTTTTTTATCTTGATGAATAAGTTAAATATTAATTATTTTAATTCGATAAAAGTTAACATATATTCTCAGTTAAATACATATTATATATTGATATGAGTGTATATTTTTAATATAACATTCGATTTAATTTATACAATATATTTAGGATACATATAACTAAAAATTAGTGTTTTCAGAATTAATATTTTTCATGAATCAGACATCAATAATATTATTATATATATGTGGCATAATGGATTACATAAACTTTTGATATAAAATATAGTATTATATATATAAAGATAATAATTTCACTTTTTGTATCTTTTGTAAGGTACATAAAAACAACAATAAAATAATAATTAATATTCATTTAGACCGTTAAAATTCATAACACTAAATAAAATAATAATAAACTGATTTTTTATATAACGATTATTTAATTCTAAATATAATAAATTAGACAAAAAATTATTCTAACAATAACATTACAAATATAATTAATAATTAATACAAATAAAATCATAACCCCTCGTTGTGTTATGCGGAGCTAATCGTAGTTTATTGTATTAATTAAAGGCTAAGCCAAACACTAAAAACGATGCAACTTTAATTAAATTAAAAATCAGTCATTTGATTTATCTTCTACAATCTTGTGAATACATCATGTTGTGTTGCTTGGTATGGATTGAATAGTTGTAAGAGGATTCATTTGGTATGAAAACGCAAGTTTCTGAAATCTACAACTGTTTTTCTCGTGGATTCCATTTGTCTACGAAGGATCCTGAAACATGTCAACAAATAAATTTCAGATTATTTAACCATATTGATGTTTAGACGTATAAGAAATTGTTATTATATGAAAGCAGCTCGTTTTCTTCTTAATGCATAACAGATGATTAAACCAACCATGCTTATGGCAACTTTTCCTTTGGACATACTAAACTGAGTTTCACCAAGCTTGAGAGTTAAAGGATTTGATGACCAAAGTGATGATGGTTCATGTTTCTTAGCGATTTTCAGAATGGAGCCAATCTCATCGTTCTTTTCATTAGCCATGGACTTGTTACTCACTACATCATAAGAAGAAACCTTGGAATCTTCCTCGAAAGAACTAGCGTCTGGAACATTTGTTGTTTTGAGAGAATGTAAAGAATGCAATCTTCTCAAAATCCCCTGAAACAAGAGATCAGCTTAGCTAGAACAAAATCACAAGTTATTACACAACTCATGAAAATATTCAATAGTATTTGTCGTCTTTCTTCAGGCAATGCAACATTTTCAATCCATGAAATCGCTTTGCCTAGGTCATATGAAGTTTTTCCAAGAACTCCAAAGGTATACAGCTCCACAACTTCCATGAACTCATCAATATCCAAAGATACTTTCCCACTGAGTCCTTTTGAAGTTACTCCAGCATCGCTAATGACTACGCAATTGTCCTTGTAATCCCATATGCTAAAAAATTCTTCCAGAAATTTACGTACACTCGAGTAAGAACCATCTGATATTTGAAGGCATATTCTAGAGGATGAAAAGAGAGAACACATCAATAAAAATAGATATGTACTATTTTGTAATGGCTCTTTAGCTCTCCCCTTTGGTTATAACTTATAAGTTGTCTTTTACTACTAGTTTTATGATACATGGCAGGACAAATCAATGTGATTGATTTGTAATGTTGTTGGCCCAAAATAAGAAAAAAACCCGAACAATAACAATACCCAGTGAGAAGAACTTGAACTGGAATAGCTGCAATCTCGCCAAACGCTTGTCTTAACTCATTAACAATCTCAGATGCCCTGCATGAAAGAAGACGCTTGTTGGAAAGAAAACTATTATAGATCCAAAACAACAAAAAAGTAAAACTAAACTCTAAAGTTTTCTTACAGCATCCAATTCCAATTATCACATAGCCAAAACTACAACAAAAGTTGTACCAAACTCTAAAGTTTCTTATAACATCCAATTCCAAACAATCGCATAGCCAAAACTACAACAAAAGTTGTACCGAACTCTAAAGCTTCTTACAAAATCCAATTCAAAACTATCACAAATCCAAAACTACAATAAGAGTTGTACTAAAATCTAAAGTTTCTTCCATCATCCAGTTCCAAACGATCACAGAGCCAAAATTACAACAAGAGTTATACTAAAATATAAAGTTTCTTACATCATCCAATTTCAAACGATCATTTGTATGCACTAAAAACCTAAAGTTTCTTACAGAATCCAATTCCAAAAGGAAGCAAGAGGGAAGAGAAATTCTCAATACTTGCCGATTCCATGTAAGGATTGAACTAAAACCATACCAGTAGACTCCAACACGTCATGAAGTTGATGACCACTACTACTACTACTACCAAGAGCTTCCTTAGAAAGAACATCAATGTCGCTAAAAACTTTTTTCAGTATGGAGGAAGATAATGATTCTGCTTCTTCATACATAGAGCAAACAAGGTATCTATTCACAGCCAAACACAAGAAGCAATCCCAATTTGATAGATTGAATCAAAAACAAAACAAAAAGCAAACATAAATCAATTTCCTTAAAAGCACCTCTCAGAACGTTCAATTTCTCCACAAATACGAGTTGCATCCATGGAAGATGATTATACAGAGCTTCGATTCTTCGGAGATTTTGATTACTGTTGAATCAGGGCAGCGCAGAGTGAAAATCCAATCACGAATTTGCGAATCTGTACAATTCGCTCGAGGTTCTTCTCTATTGACTTAAATCTTATTTCGAGAGACTGAAAACTCCATCGTGATTTTGTGTTGGGCCATATTAATGAGCTTCTTTATTACAATGAAACAATAATATAAAACGTAACTATTTTTTATTTTTATTTTTTTTCAATCATCATAGTTAAAGGGTCCGGATTCGGTTTCAATTAGGTTCGGTTTGGATAATTCGGATTTCGATTTTATTAGGTCACGTTATATAAAAATCAAATAGCTATTGAGTAGGATTTCGATCGGATTTGGATCGGATTTATTCAAATTTAGATTTGATTTTGTTTGCTTACCAAAATCCGATGAGATTTATTTTTGGTTATTGTTATTTGGAATTTTTGGTTTTATATTTTAGGGTTCTTGTGATTTATATAACTTGGATTATTCGGTAATTCATGTCCAAAATCTAATTAAAATCCAAATTATGAGAATAACCTAAATTGAAAAGCCAAAATATGCAACCATAAATCCTAATTACCTTATCAAAACTATATATATCAGGTTTTTTGGGTATTCACTTGGGTTTTAGTTTGGTTTCGATTTGGTTTGTGTATCCAAACTAAATACCTTTAAGATTCATTTGATTCATGTTGATACCAGGTGTAGCACCTACCCTAGAAGCCCATTTCGACTCAAGGCCCAGCTGGACGCCGACATGATGAGGAGAAAAGGGCCCAGGAAGACAAAATCCAGATGGGCCGACCTGGCGAGCTGGGCCGTCCAGCTCGTGGCCCATTAGAGTTAGTTGATGTAATTAGGGTTTTGAGCTTGTATTTTACTATAAATACTCATGTAATTACTCCTAAAAGAGATATGAAATTCTTCTGAGCTTTTACCCACATAATCTAAGACCTAAACCTAATTGTTAAGTCTTGATTCAACAGTTGGCGCCGACTGTGGGGACTACTGCTAGAAGAAGTTCGTAATTTATCTTTGCAGGAAAAAACAAAAACAGCCAGCAATGACCACGGGATCGACTGACAAAACGCAGTACGGATCTATCGTCGACCTAACGAACAAGGACAGATCTACCGTCGATCTAGCGAATAAGGATGACCATGCCGAGAAGACAACGTCCAACACGAGGACGGAACCCCGGAGCTCACCATGAAAGATCTGCTAGAACAGATGAAACAGCAGCAGGCAGAAACCGCAAAGTTGAGAGCGGAATCGCAAACCCTCAGAGCACAGCTCGATGACATCACCGCATCCACGGAAGGAAGAGACCTACACACTATCACCCGGAACCTGTTCGGGACATCTTACCAAACTCCTCCTACAGGCGGAGATCAAGGACGCATAGACCACATTAACAGAAATAGGTCCAGGAGCTCGGTCGAGGATACTGAGATGCGGAGCATCCGCGAACAAATGAAAATTATGAGCTCGCAGGTACACCAGGCCACCAGCTCGGCCCCGGACATCACGCGCGCCATAGAGGAAACTCAACGAACCCCCTTTTCAAAAAGGTCACCGACATACCACTTTGGCACTCTGCAAAAGTAAAATTCGCAGGATATGACGGCAAGAATGATCCAGTCCAGTACC
>OVBE01002189.1:0-31844 GCA_900406425.1 Iberis pinnata | reverse complement strand
GCGTAAAGAGCAACCCTAAGTTCAGGTGGAAAATTAAAGAGCTCCAAAGTTTAGGGGAAAAAAAATTTGACGGACAAAGTTGAGGGGGGTTTGTGAAGTCAGCCCTATAATAAATTATTGGTGTTTGTTTTTGGGTTTTATGTTTCATATTCTACATTTACAATGAATTTTGTATTTAAATTTCATTTATTAGTTGGTAGAATGTGTGTGGACATGATATTGAAACTGTTATTTATAGGTAAAATGAGATGGACAGAACGGCAGAAAGGATCAGAGGTTGTGTTCACGCATGTGAAGATGCCACCTATGGTTGTCGAAAATGATGATGTCTTAGAGAGTTTCAAAAAGGCTAGGTCTGAATGTGGTGGACAAAATATGTATTGTCCACTAAATCGGATGCTAGAGTGGACAGTTCTGTACCTTCAAGTATTTCCCATTGGAGAACAAACGGCTGTACATCAAAAGAAAGTGAGAACTTAGGTACCGATTTGGTAATAGAATACGAGAAGGAGGATTTCCTAGACATAATAAACAGACTAGAAAGTGTATACCGATGTGGTTCTGTAGTGGGAGGCGGGTGTCGGTGGAGCGGTCAATCTGAGAAGTGGTCTGAACCGAAGGTAAAAGAAGACGAAGCAGTGACAGGAAGAAGTGGACAAGCGGTGACAGTCTATGGACATCATGACGTGGATGATGGACAAATATTAATAGGCAGTGGACAAGCGGTGATAGTCTATGGACATCCTGACGTTGATGATGGAAAAATAATAAAAAGTAGTGGACAAGATGTGGCAGTCTATGGACATCATGACGTGGATGATGGAAAAATACTACAAGATAGTGGAAAAGATGTGGGCAATGGTGGGCAAGATGTAGATGTTAGTGGACATAAGCGAAAACATCCGGGAAAGGAACATATTTGTTGCAACAATGAAACTGAGATCTCGGGTTCTGAGACAGAGGAATATGTTGAATACTGGTATGAGAGTTGCGAGGAATATGATTTTGATGCAAGGAGGGAGCTCATAGATACATAGTACCCCACACAATGGGATCCTTACGAAAAACTGCAACATGAGATCGTTGGTGAAACGTCTAGCCGAGAGGGTAAAAGTAATGGGTGTGTTGCAGGCACTAAAACGAATAGTTTATGTGGAGACCATCACGAATTGAGACCCATTGGACAACAAATAGCTGAGAGTACATATGGACACAATCATATTGAAAGAGATGGACAAGTTAATATTAGGACTCGTGGACATGATGCAGCATTCGAACGTACGGGTGGACAGTGTGGTGTGAAGGAAACGATTGATGATTTAAGTGAAAAGGATAGTGGAGATGATGAATACAAACACTATGATCTTGGATAGTGTAGTAGACATAAACGAAAGGGGGACGGGGTGTAATATGGATTGACAAATAATATTATACAATAGTGGACAAGACGTGTACTCTTATGGTGGACAAGAAGAATATGAGAATATTTACCGCCACCATGAAGTATTACTTGATGACATACCATTCATAGACAACATGGGGAGAATGCCGAGTGACAAAGCAAACATGAATGGTGGGGTGGGTGTAGCAGAAAACAAGCTAACCTGAGTGGACATAAATCAAACCACATTGAGACAGGCATGTTGTGGACATTCTAAAATGGTTAGTGGACAAGAAAATGAAGAAGGAAGACAAACACATGATGTAGTCAGAGAAAAAAGTAATTGTGGACAGCGAGCTATCCTGAGTGGACACAAACTCAATCGCATCGAAACATGGGCAGTGTGTGGACATTTGAAAATGTTTCATGGACATGAAAAAAAAGATGATGGACAAACACATGGGTAGGCGAGGAATAAGTTAACTGTGGACAAAATATATAAAATGGTGGACAAGAAGTCGATGTGCATGAACATAAATAACAATGTGTTGGAAAAGAACATGTTAGTGGCAGTAATGAAAGTGAGTTTTCCCAGTTGGACACCGCAGAAGATGGAGAATATTGGTAGTATAGTTGTAAGGATTACGATGTAAGTTATCTATTAATGGACAAAATGACAATAGACCACTTGATGAGTCGAAATTTATAAAATGAATAACAAGAAACTTCCTATTGCACAATAGTTGCAATGAAGTGGTCCACCATCTCCACCATATATATTATTGTTCATGCTCTCTTAGTGGACAAACATTTGGTCAATAGACATCTAAAGTTGGAGCTATGGGGGAAGTCGCGTATGGAAAACTTTTTGCCTATCATATGGACATATTTCGACATATAATAGATAACATATCAATGTTATGGACACAAATAACTAATTAACACATTATTTAGTATATTTTTTTCTTATCTAAAGAACAACTCTATTTTTAATGGACTGCATATACATTTCTATTTTTAGACCACATATACACTCTATTTTTAATGGACAACATACTATGGACACAATTACTAATTTACAAAGTATTGAAATTTACATACTATCTAGATGGCTAACCAAACATGGACTCTCACTATGTTCTTATCTAAAACTACTAAGTTACCATTTTTTAAAGTTACATATTTTTAATTTTCCTCATCTCTGCTATCATCACCATCACTATCTTCAACAATTTTCTTACCCTTCCTGGAAAAAAAAAATCAATACTTCACCATAAGGAATACGAAGAACCTAAGTAAGAAAATTAATCATTAACATCAAGTTCAGAAAAAAAGCATAGCTTTTGCAATCACCAAACTCAAGAAGCCTAAAACAAAACAACCAAAAATAGCAAATGAATGAAAATTGTTCTTAACATTTCAGAGATCGAATATACCATAATTTCAATTGCTTTGACTTTTCAAATTGTACATCCATCATCTTCTCATTCTCCTTCTCCTTGCTCTTGCCATCATGGAAAGAATCTTTCAAAGTTATCTCCACAAAGTCCATAAGAATACATAAGCTTTAATATTATGTTGAAGCTTTCTCGCCGCCGTCGTATACAAGGAAATAAGCGCTTGAACTCCAAACAAACATGTGTAGCTCCTCGGCGTGATGACTCTTCGTATAGATATGTCGTATATGTAGAAACTTCACTCCATGTTTTTTTTTATGGATTCTAAGATCCACACGATATGAGGGAGAGAGAGAGAGAGGCAAGAAGATGGAGAGAAATAAACATTTTTATCACAAATTTTTTAGGATTTTTAAATTACTTGTAAAAAATAAATTAATTTTACAGTATTTTTCAGAAGGGTATACTAGTCTTTTCTGAATGTTGAATATGGTAGCATTAAAAAGCTTTTAACAATATGGTATTTATTATAATCTATCTATATAATATGGTACTTACTATAATTTTCTCTTAAATAAATGGTGGACTGTAAAGAAGATTAATAGAATACAAGCTAAACTTTGTTTTTTAACCATTTTGAAGACGAGTAGATAATTTTATACTTAGAGTTTCTTTCATTATTTTGCTTCGTACCTACGTTACCGTCACTGGCCGACCATCATGGCCTTGTCTCCCTCTCCGACGGGAGCTTCTCCTCCTCCTCCCATTTCAGCGACTTCATGGATTCAAATAGTTGATTATTCTAAACTCTATATCTCCACCTCAGAAAGCACCAATTGCCTTTTTTGATGGTACTACTATGGTGAATGTTCAACAACACTTGTTAAACGACGCTTAACCTCTTTGGACAGACTTTCTTGTCGGATATTTTGTTGGTGATGCTCCATATATAGGGAAATTTCATAAAACGATTAACCAAATTTGGACTACAGAAGGGAAACTAATGAAGATTGATGTCCAATTTATAACCGAGGACACAATACTCTTTTGAGTGGTATGCCCTGAATTGCGTTCACGAATCTGTCGTAAAAGTATTGGCACATAGCCAATATATTCCTTGTCGTTCAGCCTTGGTCTTCATCTCGGGCTCACTCAAAGCATGATCTTTCTTTGATGGCTCTTTGGGTTGACTTCAAAATTTTTTTAGACTATATGTTTTCTCGTGCTAGCCTCAAGTTCTTGGGGGACATTGTCGGAGATGCTCAAAAGCTTCATCCAAAACAGAGAAGTGCATACGACTTGATGTTGCTCGAGACTTGGTAGTTTTAAATCTTGATTCACCACTCATCAATATGATCGAGCTGTCTTGAGTAGACCAACTTGTCCTAGTCTCGTATCCTTAGCTTCTCTTGAAATGTTCATTATGTAGCACTTGGGGACATCAGCACCAAGACTGTAAGAAGAAAATGCAGGATGTGATTGTTGATAAATCAGGTCAATTATCGACTGCAACACACAAAAAGAAAATCAAGAACCAACCTCCTATGGCTACTGTTGCAGCTAATGACGAGCATATTGTTGAATTGAGCAAGGATACAGACATTCCAGAAAACCATGGCTAGTGTATCAGTTGACAGTTCTCTTGCAATATTCTCTCTAATCGAGTCAGTCCTTGAAACAGTCAATGAGGTTCCCAACTCTGTTGGTAAGTCTGCAAATGCAACTCCCACACTATCTGATATGGATGTCCTGAAAGCTCCAACACAAGATCTTATGACTAGGCTAGTATTTGAAGTTGATACGTCTGCAACTACGACAGACCCAACCACAATATCTTTCGCAGAGCATGCCTAAATCCCTTCATTCAACTGGTCCACCATTACGCGAACAGGTCGTGCCTCACACTCCCCACCTACAGCTTAAGCTTCACCTATTAAGAAAGTAACATTCTCCCCATCCCGTTTCTTTCTACTCACCGACGAAAAGTATGATGATGAGAAGGATGAGGGCCATGTCTCTGATGCTGACTCTCCCTTGTTGAAAGATACGTTAATTACCTCTCGCTATAGTACCATGCCGAAAACAAAGCCCCAAGATTAGCTTCTGAATGCAAATTCGCGTAAAAACTTTAAGCAAGCAGTCACAAAAAAACTCAATCGTCTCCTCATGGAGAGACTAATGTCATGTTGCTATATGCATGGAAGCATCAGATTTTTCACCATTAGATTCTTTCAACTAAATCTAAATTTAGTTATCTACTAGAAAAAGCTGAAATTTTTCCTTGTATTGTGCATGCTGCTCTTCCAGGCTCGTTTGCTATTTAAATTACGATCCAACCCTATGTAGGAATTCCACATATTGTGTTAAGTTTGAATTGAGACAAAATTAAAATATTAGCGTATATATATATATATATATATATATATGTTCTATACGTAATAAGATTGTGTTCAATCATTGTCTTTCGGGTGTATCATATTAAGATATATGTATTGGGTTTGTTGTATAGGGTTATAGTTTCCATAAGTATAAATACCTAGGAATTCCCAGTTTGTAACTTTAAAATTTTGAGTAAAGTAAATACAAAATCTTTCATGGTATCAGAGCCGAAATGGCTTGGGAAGTTTGTTCAGAAGAAATTCTCAAAAATCATCACACAATGAAATATAACAATTGAGGTATTGTGTGTTCTTATTGTTTGAAGTATGGTCATGTGTTCAATCATGTTATCAAGTACAAGGATATCCATATTGGTGGCTAGAAAAGTATAGAGAAACTAGAAGAAACGAGAATTTTTCTGTCGAATCAGGGAAGAGACCGTACGTTTCTAGAAATTTTGTAAATTGTGTGTGTATCACACAAAACCTAGAGGTATTACACATCAAGTATAATGACAATTCCTCTGGTTTTGGAAAATTTGCTACTCGGTTGTGTGACACATAAAAACCGGGTGTGTCACACATAAAGTCAAAAGCGATGACGAGATTGAAGAAAGATTAGTGGGAAAGGATTTTGCAATCATTTGGATCAATATCAGAATCTGTGAAACCAGTTGGTAAGATTATAGATGAGTGGATTATTGATATTGGAACGTCGGGTCAAATGAGAGTGATATTGAATTATATGTTCGACATATATCGAGTAACACCAAGTATGGTTAGGTTACCTGATGGAACTATAATTGTTTGTGATCAAAAAGGAAGTGTAGCATTGACACAATCCTCAACGCTGAAGGATGTTCTCTTTGTGGAGGAATTGAAATGCAATCTTATCTTAGTATCTCAAGTCATCGATGATAAGAATTGTATAGTGGTGTTCGTTAAAACATGTTCCAATAGGAGTAAGAAAACGAAAATAAGGACTATATTTTCTACAAGGTATTGAGAAACTTCAACGTGTCAAGAAACTGTAACGTTTGGAGTCTTTGGAGATATGGCATAAGAGGATGGGTCACGCCTCTGAGAAGGTACTAAGGAGACTGTCGGTGGTCGACCTGAAGAGTGCAGGTATATCTTGTTGTTATATTTGTTTTAAAGCAAAAAAATGCCGTAGTGAGTTTTCATGGAGTAGTGATAAAACAAAGGAGTGTTTTGAAATGATTCACTGTGATTTATGGGGACTATTTCAAACGTATAGTTCGTGTGGAGCTTATTACTTTTTCAATCTAGTGGATGATTTTTCAAGAGTTGTATGAGTTTTTCTTCTTGATGATAAGAATGAGGTGGAGAAAACTATGGTTGGTTTCTTTGCTCTCATATTGAGACAATTTGACAAGCATGTGAAAGTTGTGCGTAGTGATAATGGAAGTGAATTTATGAAGATGAGGAGTTATTTTCGGGATACATGAATTGTTCACCAACCTTCCTATGTGGGGACTTGATACACTTTGAATTTAACCCAAATATATTCACTGCAAGTGCACAACAAACGCAGTAGTATATGAGGGATCGAATCCACATAGACCAAGAACGTACGACTCTCAGTTTAAAATCGAATTAAGCTAAGAACAGATTTAAAATAAAACCTAACAAGTAAACTACTCAAACATGATAACAAAGACAAAAATCATAGAAAGAATAAACATTGCAAAATTCAAAAACCAAATTGTATATAAAATAAAAGACAGAGTTTAGAAACCTTCTCCAAGAACACATGGATGAGATTCGTCTCTCTGTAAAAGCTCTAGAAATAAAATAAGTGATAATGAAAAATAAACCTAAGTCTCAGGCTTTTATAGTGCTAAAAATAAGGAAAAATAAACTAAAACCATTAAAGAAAATATCTTGATAAGTCTTAAGGGCATAATTGTAATTTTGGAAGATTTTAGTGATTCTCGGGTACAGGGATCGATCGATCTCTTCATATGTTATGCACATGCTTCTTTCTTCATATGTTATGCACATGCTTCTTCTGTGAGACAGCTTGACCAGTCTTCAGTAAAATAGTCATATCTTTTCATTGCACCAATGGATTGGCTTCAAACTACTTTTATATGAAATCTAACTCACGTAGCTATCTTGTGTCAAAATTTTAGCTCAATCCATCCACAGGAACATGTTCAAATATTAGTAAACTTATAACCTTTCTGCTGGATTATGCATCTACAAGGAAAACACTCGAATGATGTCAAATAGCAAGTATAAATACCCACTATAAAGCATTAAAACTGAGTGATATCAACTCTTCCATAATTAGATCTTTGCTTGTCCCCAAGTAAAGCAAGATCAAATCTGGTGAAGAGATTTGAAAGCCGGACCACACAGGAACTCTCAGAATCTCAGCAACCCCAAGTTCAAAAATTAAAAACCAAAAGACACTAATCCTAGACAACCGCTGCAAATAAAATGTTTACCGCCACCTAACTAACAACATGTTTTATACTCTAAATCACAATCAATCAAACTATCAAGTCATATCAACCAGCTCATTAGATTCAATTAAGTTCAAACAGATGCGTTCTTACCTATGGGGTATTGATCAACGCTCTAGAGTATCCGTCATTCAGGATCCCCATACCAATTCGAGCATTGAGCCACTTCGGATCCCGTCCTTTCCTTCTCCTTTTCTCACTTCTTTATTCATTTTTTCTTCTCCTTTTTTATTGCTTCTTTTTTTAGCAAACGATTCTTTTCTGGGAATGACTACGGATTTCGAGATCACGCTTTCAATCCTTTTTCTATAACATTTTTTTATTGAATGGAAGGAGAAGGGGATGAGAATCGTACTGAAAGAACTGTTGGTTTTACAGAGGGCTGAAGAAAAAAATACCTAACTCAAAGTATTCCAACACCATAGATAAGAGAATTTAAGATCAAATTAGGTCATAACAAAGTAGAGCTAGCATCAAATCATCAACAATCCGAAAGACCAGAACTTTCAAAAGTATATCAATCAGTCAATGGGGTTCCAATCCTAAACGCATCAGTTAATCTAATTCAATAATCAAATAGAAATCAATTCTAAACTCACACTAGGATAATAATCATCACAGATTTTGGTCCTTGTTCCTTCGACTCGACTAGACTCGTCTAAACAAAAACGAAAATTTTTGAAAATTTTCATCAAAATGACAAAATATCCAAAAATACACAAAACATGGTAAGTAGACATAAACCCACCCTGAGACTTACTTCACACCGTCCCGGTGTGAAAATAAATCAAAGATAAGGAATAATACCTGACTATTAGACAAATGACAAAAAAAACAGGAGTTCAAAGAGAGTTTCGTTACTTACCTGAGAAAAAGATGAAGTGGCTTCTGAATAACGATGAATCGATCGATCTCTAATAACGTTTCCATGACCATTTTCATGGATCAATCGATCCATAGACAGATCGATCGAATCTATATGTTCGACTAACTTTCTCTGAAATTTCCTGAAAAACTTTTTAACTCACAACTGAAAATTAATAAGTTAGTAACCTAAATTTGGACTGAATCAAAAATCAAAAATAACTAATCTAAAACACCAAATAGTGGGTTGCCTCCAACTTAGCGCTTTTTTAACGTCAATAGCTTGAAAAACTTACCTCCTAAACCGGAGCTAGATCAGCATCAAGAGATGCCCCACAACAATCACCAAAAATGGACAACTTAAGCTTCAATACTTTACTCATCACATCCTTTGCCACATCAATTCCTTTTTCCTTAAGCTCTAAGTTAAAGAAGGCTCTAACCTTTGAGCATGTCTTTGAAGTACCTTTTCTTTTCACCTTATACTTGATTGAATCTCCAACCACTGCCTGAGGAATCAAAGTAACTTAAGAATCCCTTTTGATCTTCTTTGGTTTCACCTTTGCATCTATGTTGCCCTTTAGAATTGTGTTCTTTGTTGGAGCATGAGAATCTCTAACTACGACTTCTTCAGCTACACTCTTAGGACCAGATTCTATTTGAGATTCATGTTTCATCTTGACCTCCTTAACCATTGTGATTCTAGATGGTCGTTTAAGAAGAACTGGTGGGTAGAAATATCTCTTCTTGACTTTGGTAAGGAAGATACGCTGATTAGGCATATCAACTACAACTCCTACAAATGATAGGAAAGGTCTACCTATAACTAGTGGCATATATGAGTCCCCATTCATCTCCAAGATATGTAAATCAACAGGAACTAGACATCCTCCAACTTGTACCAACAAATAAGATATGATTCCAGTAGAAGTTATAGTGGAATCATCAGCAAGCTGAAATCTTAGATGGTTTAATACTTGAGATTCCCAATTTCTCTGCAACAGCCTTTGACATGACACTCACATTAGCATCTGTATCGCAGAGTGAGTCCTTGAATTCCACATCATTGATTAAATAAGGAACTACAAATTCCCCAGGATCTTGCATCTTTTGAAGTCTTCTTGGTGGATTTGCTGGCTTACCTATCATCTCATTATCCTCAAGGTCAGTTTTGGAATTTTATGGCTTAATCGGGTAAGGAATCTTCGGTTTATAAACTTGTTTTAAAATTGATGCAGTCTGGGAGGAGGGATCGATCGATCTCTTCTTTTTTTCAAGTTTCGGACCGATGGATCGATCGTTTTATGCTGGATCGATCGATCTCTTTCTTCAAATGCTCTTGTTTTAGCTGGATTGATCGACCTAAGTGTAAGGATCGATCGATCTGACAGGTCGAGTTTTCTCCGTGTCAAGGGATCGATCAATCTCTTCTTCTGCATCTTTTGCCGACTTTTTCAGATCTACGTTTTCTGCAGATTCATCATCTTTCGCAACAAAACTCGAGGTTATTGGTTTACAGTTGCCCTTTGGATTGTCTTCAAATTTTCCAGGGAGAACACCAACTTGTCTCTTTGCAGCTTCTGAAGTTTGAGCTACTTGAGTATCCAAATGCTTGACATGAGTAGACAATGCTTCAAATTTTTGGGTCATATCATTGTACATACTATCCATCTTGACATTTAGGTTCCTTTCAGTTTGTTGCTGACCTTCGAGTATCTTTTGGAGCATGGTTTCCATCTTTTTCTCTTCTTGAGGTTGATCTAATTGTTGAAACACAAGCTAAGATGGTTGTTGAAAGCTGGATGAGTTGGAGTTCAGCACAAAAGACTGCTGTTAAGGTGAGTACACTTGGTCTTGGAAAGTAAAACAAGTTGCTTCTGCACTTTTTGTAAAGCTCATATGTTTTTGATTTAGATTTTTGATAAGCTGAGTGAGTAGTCCTTTCATTTCTGAAACTTGTCCTTTCAGTTATGAAATTTCAGAGTTCTCAGAAGTAGTTACCTTCATCCTCCTATCATAATATGTGCAATGGTTACTGTTGCTTGCAGCTAGGTTCTCTATAAGTTGATAGGCACCGCCAACAAATTTGGTCATGAAATTACCATTACTAGCAGCATCCAAAGAGAGTCGATACTGATGGTCTACACCCCTGTAAAAGATGTTGAGCAGATTCAGCTAAGAGAACCCATGGTGAGGAGAATCACGAAGGTACTCCTTGAATCTTTCCCATGATTCATAGAAGGTTTCTACACGACTTTGCTGAAACTGAGAGATCATATTTCGTAGAGAATTAGTCATGTTGGCGGTGTAGAAATGGCTGAGAAACTTGGATCTATATTCATCCCAAGTCTGAATAACATTTGCTGGAAGAGACTTTAACCATCAAAGTGCCTTATTAGCTAGAGAGTGAGTAAACAAGGTGTAGTATAAGTAGTCATTCGAAACTCCATTGAGTCAAATAGTGCTGCACATATCTTTAAAGTTGTCGACATGATCCATGGGATGTTCAGAAGCTGGCCCATGGAATTGGTTCTGCCTAACCATAGTGAAGAGTTGGTGAGGTATGGTGAATTCTTGCCTAGGAGGTGGGTTAGGGCGAATGCATTCCTGTTGGCAAAGAATGTGTGGGGATTGTTGAAGTCACCTACCAGAGGGTGATTCTGGGCTGGACGATTGTTGAGAATAACGTTGTCAGCCATTGAGTTTTAGCGTTCTAACTTCTAAAGTTCTGCGTTACTGAGGTTGAGCAAATCCTTGGATTGGTCAAATCTTCTGGTCATGCACCTGTAAAAACGAAATCAAGAAGAAAGAAAGCTTGAGTACTGTAAAAAAATTCATAGACTAAACTCTAAAGAAAACTTAAAAGGCACAACTGATCCCCGGCAACGGCACCAAAAACTTGATACACTCAAGTTTTAACCCAAATATATTCACTGCAAGTGTACAACAAACGCAGTAGTATATGAGGGATCGAATCCACAGAGACCAAGAACGTACGACTCTTAGTTTAAAATTGAATTAAGCTACGAACATATTTAAAAGATGGTTGTGATTTGAAAATAGAAATAACGATTAATTAAAAAAAGTTATAAACAATTAACGAAAACACTAGGCAATAGGGAATTCCACAGGTATTAGGTTAGAAGTCAAGGTTAACATGCATAATTAACTTTGAAAATAGTTCTCAACTCAAAAGACAACAATGGACTAATCTTCTCCTGAAGTATTATATCCCTATGCTTAAATCACGGAAGACAAACTCCCGCCGTATTAAGATGATTTGAACATGCATTTCAATTCAGATTCGATATGTTCATAAGCCCCTAAGACAATACTCCCGCAAGCAAAGACACTTATTCATCTAGATTAGATCAGACTTCTAAAACAAATCCCTTTGAGTTTATAATTCTAAAATCAATGAACTAGTTAGCTACTCTAATTCATGCAATAAGAACAAGTATAGACTGAGAACCTAACAATTTCAATTCATTCTATCAAACCCTTAACAATTAACCTGGTTTTCCTGGGAAACCCTAAAACCTAACAAGTAAACTACTTATACATGATAACAAAGACATAAATCATAGAAAGAGTAAACATTGCAGAATTTCAAAAACCAAATTGTATATAAAATAAAAGAAAGAGTTTAGAAATCTTCTCCAAGAACACAAGGATGAGATTCGTCTCTCTGTAAAAGCTCTGGAAATAAAATAAGTGATCATGAAAAATAAACCTAAGCCTGAGGCTTTTATAGTGCTAAAAATAAGGAAAAATAAACTAAAACCAATAAGGAAAACATCTTGATAAGTCTTGAGGTCATAATCATAATTTTGGAAGATTTTAGTGATTCTCGGGTACAAGGATAAATCGATCTCTTTATATGTTTAGCACATGCTTCTTATGTGAGACAACTTGAACAGTTTTCAGTAAAATCGTCAAATCTTTTGATTACACCAATGGATTGACTTCAAAATACTTCCATGTGAAAGCTAACTCACATGGCTACCTTTTGTCAAAATTTTAGCTCAATCCATCCACGGGAACATCTTCAAATATTGGTAAACTTTTGACCTTTCGGTCGGATTATGCATACGCATATGCCAATTTGCATCCAAAACGTTCTAAACATCTAAAATCATGAAAGTATGCCAAACCTACAAGGAAAACACTCAAATGATGTCAAATAGCAAGTATAAATACCAACTATAAAGCATTAAAACTGAGTGATATCAGGACTCCTTAGCAAAATGTGAGAGTAGAAAGGAAACATTGTCATATATTGAATGTGGCACAAGCATTGATGTTTCAAGAACATCTACCAATAAGATTTTGGGGGTGAATGTGTACTGAGTGCTGCACATTTTATCAACATGACACCATGTGAGTTACAAAAAGGAAAGAGTCCTTATGAAATCATCTTTGGAAAAACTCTTATGTACAGTGAGATACATATTTTTGGGTGCCTCGCTTATGCGCATAATCAGAAATGCGATGGAGATAAGTTTGCAATTCGAAGCAGGAAATGTGTTTTTTTGTATCCTTATGCGTAGAAAGGATGGACGTTATTTGATTTGGACACATATGAGTTCTTCATATATCGTGATGTCACTTTTGTTGAAGAAAAAGTTTCCTATTTAGAGGAAACAATTTTTCAAAGAGTAGACAAAGTTGATTAAAAATGGTTCTTTTGAGGAATGGGTCGTTGTATATATGAAGAAGATGAGGTTCTACCACCACAACCGACTGTCAAAATAGTAGCACCAATTGGCACAGAGGAAGTGACTTATGTAATAGAGAATGTGGCAACACATATTGTAGAAGTCGTTTCAAGTCTTGAGTTTGAGCCACAATCTGAGACTATGTGTGACACAACACTAGGCAGAGGAATGAGAAGGAAGGAAGCGCCTGTAAAATTACGTGACTATGTGCTTAACACAGTGATTCAGACTGTATCACACACAAAACTACAGAGTGCATACCATGAGTACGGTCTTGAAAATTTCATGAATTATGACAAATTTTCTAAGTCTCACAGGTGTTTCTTGGCTAGTATAACTGCAGGAGTTGTGCCGAGATCGTTTGGTGAAGCAATGAAGTGTCCAAAGTTTCAAGATGCAATGCGATTAGAGCTGGAGCCTTATAACAAAATAAAAATTGGTCAGTTGAGCAACTACCACCATGTAAACGTGCGATTGGATGTAAGTGGAAGTATACTATCAAGTATAAGACAAATGGAACTATTGAGAGATATAAGGCATATCTTGTAGCCTTAGGTAATCGCCAAAGTGAAGAAATTAATTATTTTGATCCATTCGCTCCTGTTGTGAAGATGAGCATTGTTCGATTAGTTCTCAAAGTGGATGCTGGAAAGAATTGGGAACTACATCAAATGGATGTGCATAATGCATTTCTCCATGGTGACTTAGAAGAAGAAGTATTTATGACTCTTCCTCAAGAATTCAACGCTTCTAGCAAATGTATGGTATGTCGTTTGCAAAAATTATTATATGGTTTGAAATAGTCTTCACGTTGTTGGTTCACAAAACTCTCATATGCACTTGTGAGTTAGTGCTTCTTGCAGAAAAAATATGATTATTCTTTGTTCTCACTGGTCAATGCTTCTATACAATTACATGATCTAGTGTATGTGGATGATCTTGTGGTGACCGGGAACTCTCTTGTGGAAATTAAGAAGTTCAAGACTTACTTGATTGGTTGTTTCATATGATTGATTTGGAGAAGCTTAAGTATTTTCTCGGACTAGAGGTGGCACAAAGCAAGGAAGGTATTTATCTATCACAGAGAAAATACGTTCTTGATATTATTGTTGATGTTGGGATGCTTGGCGGTAAGCCTGTTGATTTCCTGATGGAGCCGAATCATGAGTTAGAAAAATCTACCAGAAAAGAGCTTCTTCATCCAGATGAGTATAGGCGATAGAAGATCATTGGACTGCTGCTTTGAAAGTTGTTCGATAATTGAAAGGATGTCCAGGGTTAGGAATACAATTGAAATCTGATAACAACTTTCATTTGACAGCTTGGTGTGATTCATATTGGGCAAGTTATCCTCTTACGCGATGATCATTGAATGGATGGTTAGTTCAACTTGGAGATTTTCCAGTGTTTGGAAATCAAAGAAACAAGATGTAGTCTCGTGTCCTTCCGCTGAAGCAGAATATCGAGCTATGGTTGATGTGTTGAAAGAGCTCAAATGGATAAAGAGTGTGTTGTCTTCTATTGGTATTGTACATTCGGTTCTGATGGATATGTATTGTGATAGTCAGTCAACACTTCATATTTCAGCTAATCTTGTGTTTCATGAAAGAACCAAGCAAGTAGAAGTGGATTGTCGTTTCATCAGTTATGATATTAAGCTTGAAATTGTTCGGACAAAGCATGTCTCTACAAAGGATCAGTTGGCAGATATATTCACTAAGACGCTTGGAAGACGATCATTTCAGTTACTTTTGTCCAAGTTGGGCATTCGGGANTTGGGGGGGGGGGGGGGGGGGGGGACGAAGGTATTAATATATATGAGCTTTGTTTTATAGAGCTTGTTGTATAGGGTTATAGTTCCCCTAGGCATAAATATCTAAGAACTGTGATTTTGTAATTTTGAGAATTTGAGTAAAGTAAATACAAAATGTTTTATACTAGGTTTTTATATTTATGAGATTTTGAGTTAAGATAGTCCAAATTTGTAAGTTTTTTTATTTCATTTTTGCTATCCCTTTTGTTTATTATTGCTATTATTATCGGAGACAAAGGTATATATATTATATGTCACAAATATATTTGAAGCATCAGAAAAAGAAAAATATGAAATGAAGGAATACCGCATGTCGATTTCTTAGAACTTAGGTGTAGAGAAGAGTTTAAGATATTAGTGTCAATCGATGAATAATATGCCAAAAATGTATTTAATGTTTGAGAAAAATATAAAAATAATATCATATGTAATATTTTTACAGTTTGAATGTAGAGAAAGCTTTAAATATTAGGTTAATATTGTATATATATTTTTATTAATTATATTTTCGATTGGTACCGGTCCAATATTTATGGATACCCTACATAACTTTTTAATATATTCCATTATATATATATATTTAAAAATTATAAATACTAATATATATATATATATATAATTCTAAATATAATAAAACCTTCAAATTACACAAAACGCTATATATAAAAGAGTAATCAACAAAAATAAAATTTTACTAGTAAAATATAGCTCTCTTAACATTTTTTCTCGCAAAGTCATTCATTAAGTTCAATAGAGTTTTCAACTATATCTCAATCAGAGAAACATAAATTTTTAATGGATATATACTTTATATACAACACTTTGTCTACCACCAATTATAAATTCAAGTTTTTTCAATAATATGAACATATAATATATTTCAAACTCAATAAATTGTCTCCGCTAATATTTTATTTTTCTAAATAATAACTTAGATTAATCTAGTTAGAGAATTTTTAATCATTTAATATAAAAATTTAAGCCCTATAATAATATTTATTTCACATTAGAAAAAACACATTGTTGTATTGTACATTTTTCGTATACATGCATATGTATAACTCTAATATTATTATAAAATATACTCAAACTAGTTGACATCTTTTGGTCATAAAATCTAATTCATTATCAATCGAGTTTCGCGGATATTGAAATTATGAAAATGTCTAATAATTTTATAATTTATTATAAATATATAAACAATAAATTTATTTTTAAAGTGCCCTATAATTAGATGACCTAATCAATTATTTATGTTACTTACCCTGTGGGTCGTTCCTGCTTTCGATTATAAAGTAAATGTTTAATGCATTGAAAAACGCCAAAATTAAGATAAAGCAAAGTTTTACAAATGCCCAAAATTATATTGAGATTTCAATTCTTATGAAGGGATGTACTCATAGTTTATATATAGTATATAAAAATGGCTAATTAGTTGTATATACATATGTTTAATAATAATAGGCGTTTAAACAAAAATATGATAATTAGATTTATGGTTTTATTATGCAAGAGATATCTCTATTGTAACATTTTTCTTTCTCTTACTTTCTTACTTTTATATATGTGTTCTCTTCTCTCTCAATCTCCCTCATTTTTTTTCTCTAAATTCCATCATATTTCATTGTTTTGCAAATAAAACCATGTAAAAAATATAAGTTTTATAAAAAACACATATTTTTTATGAATCTAACATGACTAAAGTTATTTAAAAAGGATTTATATTTTTTAAATAGTTAATAGTGAAATTATTTAATAAAATATAACCCATAAATAGTCAGACTACTGAAAATAATAGTCGGACTACTAAAAATAATAGAAACCCTAATCCTCAAAGTAGAAGCCCAAAACCCCAAAATAGAAACCCAAAATCCCAAAATAAAAACCCAAAACTCCAAAATAGAAACCCAAAACCCCCAAAATAGAAACTCAAAACTCAAAATATAAACCCTAAACCCCATATATAAAGCATAGACCTAAAATATAAACCTAAAACCCAAAATATAAACCCAAAACCCTAAATATAAACCTAAAACCCAAAATATAAACTTAAAGCCTAAAATATAAACCCAACACCCTAAAATGTAAACCCTAAAACCAAAATAAAAACTCAAAACCCCAAAATATAAATCCTAAATAATAAATCTAAATCCCAAAAATGAGTATAAAAAAACCAAATTAGTCACAAAAAATTGAGATTAGCCAAATTTTTTTGATGAAACTAAAAAGAACATCTTAAAACAAAAGGAAAAAGAAGAGAAGAGGTATAATAATGTATATCGTGGATAGAGAGTGAGGGTGTAGATAGGTGGTAGTGGTTAGTTAGTAAATTATAGGGTATATTATGTATATTGAATGGTATTATCCTAATTAAAATCAGTAAAAGGTTATGAAAGTTAAATCGGAAAGTCATAGAGCGAAGAATTTTAAAATTCAATCTAAACTTAATTATAAATTATGTCTTTGGGAATTATTAATATGATATTTAAGCTTTCGTAAATATTACTCCATACACTAATGAAAAATCTGTAAGTGGAAATATGCCTGAATCATTTTCTTTGTAATTTTCTCTTTTTTCTACATGTTACTCGCAATTTCATAAGAATCATAAAAAAGTCTTTTGAACTTTAATATTTTGGAATTCTTATAATCTATAAATTAACAACAGCAGCATTTAACTGTTTCAAATAAGTGATAATTTGGTGTTATAGGATATTGTTGAAGTTTCGTTGCTCCTCATCTATGAGTTAGTTCTTTACAACCAAATGTGATACATGACAACATAATCTTAATCTTATTTGAAAAAACTTATACTTAGAGAACATGGATGCAGTTATTCAAAACTATTATTTAGAGGAATTTTCAAAAATACTCATACTTTTAGTTCATATTAGATAATATACCATACACTAAAAGTTTTCTTAAAAAGTATCTCAATTTAAAATAGCTTTAAAATTTTAAATTTAAACATTAACTCAAAACTAAATCCTAACATGTTTAAAAGAATACCTTAAACTCTAATTAGTGAACTCAAAACCAAAAATTGAAATTCTAAACCCTTAACAATTCTTGTTTTTTTAAACCCTTAAAATTTAATTTTAATGTTTGTGTTATTTTTGGAAGCAAAATATTTTAATGATGTTCTGAAATAATTAAAGTGTGATATTTTTTGAAAAATGTCTTTAGTTTTGTGGTATTACTCTATTATTTAGCATGTGTTTATATATTACAAAACGTTTCTAAAATTTAACCACCAAGTTACTAGTCGTTGTACTATAGTTTAATTATGGGTGTAAAAGTATGTGTGAAAGAGAAGATGTAAGAGAAAAAGAAAATAGAAGCAAATGAGTTTTCTTTTAAGAAAGCGTAGAGTTTGGTCAAGAAAGTGTTTTTGTTTTCCCTTTAGACATTTGCAATGCTTACATGCTAAGATACCTTTTGAATAATTGAAGAAAACACTTCTTGTGTCAAAATTTCTATATGATTTTTTTTAATGGTAATATAACATCGTTTATCTTGCTTTTAAAAAATCATGTTTAGTGGTCGACACAAAAAAGCATGTATAAACTCTATCTAAACTTTGAACAAAAATGAGTATCCAAATTAAATTTAAAATTTTTTGGGATAAATAACCATAGAAAAACCTATTCGGAGATTTAGCTTTACTATATAAAATTATGGGTGAATTAGAGCAGTAGCCATAGTATGTTTTTTCCGTTGCAGTAGCCATAGTTGGACCTTTAATTAAGAAGAGAGTATTTGGCAAAACATGCACTATTTCAACAAAAAAAAAATGGTAATAAGATACTTAACTAAAACTAAATTTTGAATTATATAGTTTTTTTTTTGTGAACAATTAAAATTATACCGAAAATTTCCTTACGGCTTACTTCATTATTTAAATAATAATATGTAAATTAATTTTTTATATGTTTTTCACCATATAATTGATTATGGAAATATATAATTTCAATAATTTTCTGGAAATTTTGTAATAAAGCCTAAAACATTAGATGGTTTTCATATAAGAAAACATGATATTATTTAATTATTTTACCAGATTTGTTTGAAAGAGTATTTTAGCATATTAGACAATTTATGATTTATTATTTAAAGATTTTAGCAGATTGCTAAGAACATTTATTCAAATTTTATTATAATGTATGTGTGAATGAATTTTATTCATGTGAAACAAAGATGTGCATGTAAAATGTTCATATGAATAGTAAGTTTCACACGTGAATGAAATTGATTCATATTAACCAATTATGTGTTCAAGTATTTTTATGTGAATTGTGAAGTTTTATCTATGAATGAAGATGATTCACGTCAAGAAAATCTGGAATCTTCCTCTTACGTTTGTTTTCCTTTTATTCATCTTCAAGTTCCCTGACTCTTTTGCGACCTCATTCTCAAGCTCTGAATCTATTAGTTTGGCTGGAAGGCGATGGTCAGGTTTTGGGAGGCGACCCACCCACAAAATCTCTCTTTGTCTCTACCACCGAACCTTTGTTCCTATCATCTAAGTTGGGATCTTCAGGTTTACTCTCTCTCTCTCTCTCTCTCTCTCTCTCTCTCTCTCTCTCTCTGCTAAAGTCGATGAAGTTTCACTACCGCGTTGAAGTGTTCATTTGGCATCCTCTTGGTCGGATCCTCCTCATTCAATCAATCGAAGAGCCGCACACCTTATTTCCGATGGGCTTGTCTCAACTAGGGATAAGATCCTCAGACCTAAACCAGCGCAACTACCTCTGAGTTCCACTTGGTTATGTTAAGTTGTTTTGCTGGTTTGGACATTTAGAGTCCCCATTCTGTGTAATTGCCACTCTATGTTTCTTGCATCTTCAATAGGTTCCATCGACCAACGAAGTTCACCATGTTCTATAAGATCTTATCGCCTCTGGTACTGTAGTGCCAGAGTTTTTAGAGAAGTTGGGAAATTGTAGCTGATGTTTTGAATAACTCTCATTTCACCCACAAGAGCCCGTTTCACGGTAGTTCCATAATCGTCCACATGCTTAATTATCATATTTTTATCACACTCAACTAATCAACGAATCTTCCTCCTTCTTCCATATGTTTATGTTTAAGGAGTATGAGATGTTTTATTCTCATGTTTAAAGAATTGAAAAGCAAAACCACATGAACATGATATCTTGAAATCCAAGGTAACAGTACTCGCAAGTAGGTTGAGAAGAATAGTTCTCGAGGCTTTGCGAATAAGCCGACAAGAGGACTTGTGTTTGGGCCTACGAGAGGTGAGGTAGAGTATCAAAGTATGGTAAAAACTTAGAATGGAACCAATACCCTTGGAAAGAGGAGGAGGAGTTTTTGGTCATGATAAAATGATATCAGAACCTGCAGGGGATGGCTCTTTAATCATAAATAAGATAAAGCTTCGCATGGATGTTGGTAAACCAGACAAAGATAGTGCGAAGCAAATTGTCATCTCAGATAAGAGGATAACTGATGTTGTTGCATAGGGGATCGCCCTGTCAGTTCTTCCGTTCTTATTTCACTTTATGATGAATTGCATTTTATGGAATTTCCGGGGATGAATAAACTTAACTTTCAACGATCGATTAGGTACATTGTGAAGAAGTTTAAAACTGATTTGTTAGTTGTGTTTGAAACTCATACAGAAGGTGACAGAGCTAAAAAAATTTGTTATGGTCTCAGCTTTGATAATTCTTTTTGAGTTGATGTGGTGGGCCAAAGTGGCGGTTTGTGGTTATTGTGGAGATAGAGGATTGGTGATGTTTTGATAAATGAATAATCTCATCAATTTATCCATACTAAATTGTCAAATAGTTTCGAGGTTTGGTATCTTGTAGTTTTCTATGCAGCTCCATCGACTAGTTCTCGAAGTGGTCTATGGTTGGAGTTGAAAGAGGTGATTGGTAGGATAAGGGACCTTTAATCATTGGTGGAGATTTTAATATGATTTTTTTTCTCTTAAAGAAAGGCAATGGTCGGTTATCAAAGGACTCAATGGCGTTTGGAGATTGGATAAGTGAGTCAATGTTAATCGATAGGGGCTTCCATGGAAGTAGATTTACATGGCGAAGAAGGAGGTTTGAAACTACTAGTATTGCGAAGCGGTTAGATCGGGTAATGTGTTCTAGTTTAGCACGAATGAAATGGCAATAGGCTAAGGTTACCCTTCTCCCATTTTTAGCGTCGGATCATGCCCCTCTATACTTGCAATTATTCCCGGGAGTGATACATGATCCTCGTAGAAGACCGTTTCGTTATGAAGCACTACAAGAAATGAGAGTATTAATAGCAGTGTAAGATAGCATTTTTTTGCATTTGTAACATATTTTTTCATACTAGTGTCATTTTTGTAAAGCTATGTTTGAAATAAATTTTGCCGCGCCAGCTTGTTAATTTCTCATGTTTTTCACTGCGCATTACTGAAAACGCTATGTTATATAAAGAAACCTAAAAAAAACATTTTGACCAAAATGACAAAAATCATTTCACCCTTTTTCTTCCTCTTTCTTCTCCCTTCTCTCACTTCATTCTCCTCGTTCCTCACAGTCTCAAACCGATTACACATCCAATTGTTGAGTATAGTGATTGTTCTCTCGAAGTAATGTAATGGTTTCGAATTTCTCGTTGTTATCTTCACCGATTTTGGGCATTTATTGATTCTTAGTTATACATTTTCATCATTTTGTTGATAAATTTTAAGTTAATTGATTCTTAGTTGTACCTGTTTCCTCAATCTTGATCACTGGATGCTACCTCTGTACCGCCAGAGAAGGGTGTGGCACTCTGCGATTACTTCCAACTGAGTATCTCGTCATATTGCTAGCTGAAAGAGAAACCATAACCGCAGTCTTGGACTTTCTTCTAGTTAATTATATCTCAAACACATTGGAGTCTTCAATTGAATTTTCATATATAAACAACTAAAATGGCTTAGTCTTTACCTGACTCTCAAATTTTCCAGGACGAAGATGACGATGCAATCCTTATAGCAGCTCAAAACTTTTAATTTGGAATAGTTAGGTTTTGAGGAGAAAAGAAGAGAGTAGGGGGATTGGAAAGCAGGAGCAGAGGAAGGTAAACGATTGATTAAATAGGTAGCAGTAGCAATGGTATAAGACCAGTAGGTGTTAGGTATGTGAGAATGATGGAGAAGAGCTAGTCCGGTCTCAACGATATGACACGGTGACGTCATTCGGAGAGACCGTTATGCTCAAGAGTATGTGGAGGAGAAGTAAGATGGCTGATACCCGAAGAAGCAAGAAAATCACGAAGAGCAAGAAATTCACCACCATTATCGGAGAATAGAGTTCCAATTTGAGTGTTGAAGAAATTTTCGGTAACAACTTTAAAGCGAATAAATGTTTCTTTAACATGAGATTCGATGAAGTGGATAAAACCAGATATAACGAGTGTGATGATCAACAATAGTGAAATAATATTTGAATTTCTCGATGGATAAAATAGGTGAAGTCCATAGATAAGTGTACAAATATTGAAGAGGGCGAGAAGAGGAAATAATGGTTTCAGCAAAAGAGAGTTTGTGACTCTTATTTGAAAGGCAATCAACACAAGACAATGGTTTAGAAGAAATATCATAAATAGGAAGTGAAAATTGAGAAAGAATTGTTCGTAAAAGCTTAAAATGTGGATGACCAAGCCGAGAGTGCCAACCAGAGACAGACGTTTTAACATTTGGTGTAGAAAAGAAGACAAAGGGTCCCGATTTTACAGATGGCCATTCATAAAGATTTTCATTTGTACCCCCGCAGAGTAAGGGGTCCCCTGTTGTCAAGCCGTTCACCTGAAAATGATGTGGAAATAATTCCACAGACACCTTGTTAGTACAACAGAAACGTCTAACAGAGATAAGATTCTTTTTAATTCCCGGAACTGTCAACGCATTACCAATTTTAAGAGTTTTAGTATGTGAAGGAAGAGTAACATAACCAGTTTTTTGTAATTTGCAGGGCACTACCATCACCAATAAGGACTTCCTCATAACCTCCATAAGGCTGATGAAGAGACAGATTATTCAAGTCCGAGGTAATATGGTGCATCGCACCCGTGTCAAGAATCCATTGCGGAGAACTGCTGGTGGTGAGGTGAGCTCGTGGATTCCAGGAATTTGCAGAATAGTTTGGAGTTGGCAGCACCCATGTTGAAAAGTCTGATGAGGAAGCTGCGGGAAGGAGGATAACTGAGAGCACCGTTTTGCCGAGTGTCCATGGACACCACATATCTGACAGCGACCATTGTATGGTTTGGGAGTGCGCTGCTGAGTGTTGTTGTGTGGAGTGCGCTGCTGAGTGTTGTTGGAAACCTGGCGGGAATTTGACGAGTGATGAGAACGCGGATGACTGTTGGTGTAGTTCGCGGTTATCGAAAGAACAGTGAGAGATAGAGTTGCAAGAAGCTTAGCCTCATGATTACAAAGCTTCTCGTGAAGCTCTGTCCGCGAAGGTGGAGAGTCACGACTTGCAATATGATCGACAGCGTTTTTGTATTCTTCCGGAAGACCATCCAGAATAAAATCAATCTTATCCTCATGATCGATTGATTTTCCCAGCAATGCAAGTTGGTCAAAACGAGTGGTAAAACCTTTATAGTACTCATCAACATATTTTATGTCTTTAACCCAATTTTTAAGTTGTGTTTGGAGTTTGACCATGACTAGGCTTCGCGTAAGTAGACGTAAGAGTTGTCCAGATCTGAGCAGCGGTTGTGGTCATGGAGAGAAGAGGTTGCACAAACGGTGTTATAACACCAAGAAGAGCACTATAAATGAGCCGATCCTGACGTTCCCACACTTGAAAATCAGGATTCTCAACTATTACGTTGTCTGTAGTGATTATAGGAGAGGGAACATATGAGGATGTAGGTTGAAGATTATGGGCAAGCTTGTAAACCGAAAGCAGAGAATGGACTTGTTCGTGCCACATGAGATAGTTGGAGGTCGAAAATTTAGTGATGTTAGACATATTGATATTGAGAAGAGTAGTAGTGTTGATTGGTATTTGGTCTGAAGAGAGAGGAGTTTCATTTGTGTTTGACATGATTGGATATAGAGGAGAAAGCAGAGTAAGAGGAAGAAGAAGAAAGAAGAGTAGGCGGCTGGAGAAAAAAAAATAGGTATAGACCTCTCTCTGATACCATATAGAGAATAGGAGTTGTATTACACATACGAACTATGCATTACAATATATATGTGACCTGATGGTCAAGTATAGAAATAAACATAAATGTAGAATAAGCAGTATCTACGTAATCGATATTACAATACATGATTGATGCTCCTTAATACTGATACTTTCTTATTTGTTTCTCTTGATGCTTTCAACAACGGAACTTCATACTCTTTGTATCCTAGGTAAGAGAATTATGTTTGCATGTGATATCACCAATACTGGCCTTGGTAAAAGTATCTTACCACTAACACTTCGGGTAGCAAACACGTTCCAGAAACTACACATACTAATAAAGTGATTAACTTTATCGGATCAAAACCTTTTGGAAGTAATGACTAATAGTATCAATGTATAATTTCAAATATAGTGATTTCTTAATCAATTTGTAGATGTATGAAGTATATGTTTTCAGTGATTGTGTGATTACACGACAGCTGATCTCTACACTCTTTGGACTTAAAGACTAATGATTTCTTTTAGTGAAGTAAACTCTTAAGTCTTTCAACAATGTTTATGTTGCAGGTTTTCTTGAAGCAGCATCTTACAGGTCTTGTATTCGATTATGGCTTTAGTGGAGAAGGTTTTGAAGCAAATATAGTGGTTGAGGCTGAAAAAGAGGAGAAGATGACATTCATGGTACATGAAAAAGAGAATGAAGATAAATTAGAAGAGGCTCCTGTAAAGAAACGTGACAAATGTATAAATCATGACCTATTGTCCAACTTAAGAGTTTGATTCCAATTGGAATAAGCTAGAAGATCGAGTTAGGTTCGCTTCACCAACTTAAAACTAAAATTTGAAGTTCTTTGATACAGTTTCTTGTTAATATTACTCAGGGAGATTATGTGGAAGCTATTGTGCCTCATATGGGAGAATAGATCACAGACGGAACCTTAGCTAACTTTCTGAAGAGTTCGTTTTTATTTTGACATTGTTTTGTCTTTCTGATGCATGTAGATGTATCTTAGAAGTTCTGTCTTATATTTACCTTTCAGAACTTGGTGAAGGAGTTGAGGCTGATGAGGCTATTGCACAAATTGAAACTGATAAGTTGACAATAGATGTTGCTAGCCCAGCAAGTGGTTTGATCCAAGAGCTATTTTTGTTGTTCAGTGTTCATTCTTCATTGCAAGTGTCGAGACTTGTTTGTATTGGTCTTTTAATGTAGTTTCTAGTTAAGGAAGTCGATTTTTCATGTGTTTTATAAATTAGTTAGCTTTGAAATTTGATGGGTTTTGTTTAGATTCTTCAATTCCTCAAATGGATAACTTTTAATTTATTTCAATTTTTGGTTTTTATATTGGGTTCTAGTTAATGTATAAGATTTTGTTTAAAGTCTTGACCTTTATAAAAGTGTCGACCTTTACCAGCATCGTAGGTTCCAATGACAAGACTTAGGAAACGAGTTGCAACTAGATTGAAAGACTCGTCCTCGACTTCTATTGTTTCCTTAACGTTTGGATGGGTGTTCAAGTTGGTCGTGCTCGCAAAAGGTTTCCAGAAACTTCTCCTCTCACCATTTCCTTTTCTTTGCTCTTACTTTCTGTCGAATCCATAGATTTGACTCATAAGTTGAATTATGCTATCGATTTCATTTGAAAATCATGATTAAAAAAATCATATTGTTGTTATAGTTTTACCCTAACTCTATCCAGGTACAATGTGCCTTATCCAACTTTATATGCTATAAGAAAACAAAGATGCAAAGCTCTTCAACTACGTTCAGGTCCAAATAAAAGATATCTTGATGCAAATTTGATAGAGATTCCAGTTCTAGATCAACACTATTACCATGTATGATTCAATGCTTCGCTCTTATGTTTAATATGTGTAGTGGAAGTGATTTAACTCTTTAAGTTCTTTTCCATCTTGCATTCTTTACGACCAGAAATATTGAGTTGTGTGGGATCCATGTATGGTCAAATGCAATTGGAAAACTAGCTAAGGATTGGCTAGTATATAAGAAGTATAATATCTCAAATTAGTGTGAGGTTTTCCGGGGTGTTACACAATAGGAAAGCCGTGCGGTCCTTCGTGGCCTAAAGTGGATAATATCATACAAAGGGTTATTGGGCTCGGTAGTAGCGCTCCAGAGAAGTGGGGGTGTTATAAGTTGGTATCAGAGCGCGATCGATTCTAAGAGGGAATCAGGAGGGCCGGCTGGTATGCAACAAGGACGTTTCGTTCTCTACTAGGGGTGATTTGCGGGACCCATGTGTAGTCAAATGCAAATATCCAACATTGGAAAATTACCTAAGGGTTGGCTAGTATATAAGAATTCCAATATCCCGAATTAGTGTAAGGTCTTTTGGGGTGATACTCAATAAGAAATCCGTGCGGGCCTTTGTGACCCAAAGCGGACAGTGTCATACTAGAGGTTATTATAGCGTTCCAGGGAGTGGGGCGTTACACAATGAACATGGGTGTATAAAATGCTTGAGAAGTTTCAAATTCTCAGGATTATGGCATTGGCTTCAACGATGATGATTCTCTAATGAAACCCTTTGATTGTCTATGTGGTAGTTAGGAGTGAAATTATTATCCGGGATCCGAGATCCGATAGATCCGCGCGGATCCGTTCTGAAAATTAGGATACCCGAGGAACCTGGATCCGATATTAAAATTTTTAGGTTCGGATATCTGGATCCGATCCGACCTATATATATATATATTAAATAAATTTAATATATATATTTTTAATATATATTATGATATTTTTATAAAATACAAATTATGTTATTTTAGTAAAAACACATAAATATTTTTATGTTTTATTATTTTAAAATATATAAAATATTATTTCCCTTAAAAATAAACTTAAATATAATTTTATAATCAATTTTTATATATTTGTAGAACTTTTTATTCAAAATTTTTTAGTTTTTTATAAAAAGTTTCAGTTTAAAACAAAATGTTTCAGTTTTTTTAAGTGTTAGCCTCAGATCCGGATCCAGATCCGGATACCTGCATATATCTCAGATTTGAATCCGGATAGTATTTTCACAGATCCGAAGCCGGATATCCGGATCCGTCCCACTCCAATGTGGTAGTCGATGAAGCGATCAAAGTGTGAGTAATCATCACATTGTTCACTTTTATTAAAATATGTTGACTTGAGTAATAATCAACTATGCATCTTACTTCACATGTTTTGTTTTATGTTTCAGAGATAAATAAAAAGATATTAACAAACTAGAGTAAAACCATTATTTGTAGTTGAAGATAAAGCAAACTTGTTTCTCTTTTGGTTGTAGAGAGGCCATCAAAACTCCATAGAGATCATGCCTATATACTTTATACTAATAATACTTGGTGGAGTGAAACATCCTTGCTTTTGTACCGTCTTTGGTTTGCTCTTCAATATTGCTCGTTTCTTCTACTTTAAAGGTTACTCCACTGGAGATCTCATCAAACGCATCACCATTGGACAAAGAGGAGGATTTAGTTGGTGCACTATTGCGTATCTAAAAAAAAGATGATGGAGAAAATGAATATTTTGATGATGGTAGTATATATGTTAGGATTGATTGTGAAATGTTATTGGTGGTAGAATAAAAGAGACTAGCTAATGTTTGATAGGTTTTATGGTTTTGATTGGCTGGTGTTAAATTTGTATTTACATTATGAATGTTATTCTTTTTGTAAGCATGAAATTTTTTTATAGTTTAATATAATAAATTAATTTTTAATTATTATTATAAAAAATCAATTGTATAATCATTATAATATTAACTTTTGGGTAATTACAAAAAGTAATAACACATATATTTCGCTATCTTTGTAAAACAAATTGTTATAGATGCAACTCAATTATAACACAAATCCAATGCTATAGATTGTAAGAAATAGCTATTATTAAAAACCTTTACAGAAAAATATATGCCACTATTATAAAAATAAACAATTGCATCGAGGAAAACGCTATCGTAAATTAGTTAATTATAGCAGACATTATATCTGCTATCTAAAGTGCCAGACCTACAATGACGGGCGCTGTGAGAGCGTTTAATTAACTGCTATGGTATCTTTCAATAGCGTTTATCGACCACTATGAAAAGACATATTTCTTATAGTGAGCTGCTTGGTTGAAACATGTTGATTTCAAGAGCTTGATGGCGAGGTCATGCAATACGAGAGTTTCCACACAGAGTGCTCTTGAAAAAATGCAATTGATTTTGAAGAGATGGAACATAGAGGTTTTTAGAAATATTCACGTAAAAAAAGACAAGGTTTTAGAAAAGATTAAAGTTATTCAAGAAAGTTTGGATGTGAGACAGACTGATGAACTGTTTAATAAGGAAAATATATTGATCGATGATTTAAATGTGATTTTTGAACAAGAGGAGGTTTTGTGGCTACAAAATTCACGTGAACAATAGATTGCTTTGGGAGATAGGAACTCAATTTTTGTTCATATGACTACCATCATTCGGCGGTGTAGATATAAGATAGACTCACTTCGGGATGCTGAAGGCTGTTGGTTGAATACAAAGAGCGATTTAGAGAGTCATGTTGTGTCTTATTAGTTATTACACACGCCTATTTCTTTGGATGATGTGGCTGATGTTTCGATGAATCTTCCTAAGGAGGGTTTTGCATCGTTGTTTGCTGATGATGTGATGTATTTGAACCAAAGTTTCGTTGCGGATGATTTTTAGCAGGCGATGGGGAGTATGGGCAGTCTTAAGGCTCCGAGTCCGGATAGTTTTCAATCGGGTTTGTACCAGAAATGTTGGGCGACAGTCGGAGGTTCTATTACTTAAATGTTACTGCAATTCATTGAGACTAGCGTGTTACCAAGTGGGTTAAATGATGTTTTAGTGGTTTTGATCCCGAAAATAGCGAAACCGGAGTTGATTACAAAGTTTTGTCCAATTAGTCTTTGTAATGTTTTATTTAAAACAATTACAAAGATGTCAATGATTAGACTACGGCGTATGATGTCCACTTTGGTTGGGCTGGTTCAGTCAAGTGGGAAGGTTGAGCAGAAATAATATAATAGTAGTACAAGAGGCGGTACGTTCTATAAGAATTAAGAAAAGACGTAAGGGTTGGATGCTACTTAAACTTGATTTTGAGAAGACTTATGATTACATTAGGTGAGATTTTTTTAGAGGATACTCTAATAGTTACAAAGTTACATGATAAGTGAATAGAATGTATTATAAAGTGTGTGACGGAACCATCTATGACGATTTTTTGGAATGGTGAAAAGACTAAGCCGTTCAAACCAGCTAGAGGTCAAAAGAATATTATTATCTTTAAACTCTAAACCCAAAACAAAATTACTAAACTCAAAACTCAAACCTAAAACCATATACCATAAACTTAAATCCAAACCGACAATGTAAACAGTGTTCGAAAAAGAATAAATTCCAGTATATATAAATCACCCGAAAATAGAACAGTATATTGTTACTATGGAAAACAAGATAGTCTAATCTTAAATTGTATATGATAAACCCTAATATCAAGATCTTATACTGTGAAATAATGTTCAACCTAACGAAAAACAGAACAAAATATATTGCAAGCTATATAGTATAGAAGATGTTAATCATAATTATAAGCATGTACATATTTACTTCTAAATATATATGTATTTTTTTAGAAATTTTGAATACGAATTGTAAGAAAAATCTATGTTTTATTAAAAAAAACTATGTAAGTCAATCAGATTTTTTATAGATGAAATTCAATTAGAAAAAAGGGGAACACAAAAAGCAATTAAGAAGATATAGAAGAAAAAAAACCAGATCTTTTGTGAGACAAAAAATACTACTCTCTCTGTTTTTAAAAAGTGTTATTTTAGCCATCATTTTTTTGTTACAAAAAGAGTGTTATTTTAAGTTTTGAATGCAAAAATTGAAAGAGTTTTACTTTTCAGACGAATAAAATAATTGCAGTATTTTTTGTATTGGTTGATTTAGAATACTTAATGTTATTTTTGTAACAATTTTCTTATATAGTACAAATGTATCCCAAACTAGTTTTGAGCCCAAACCTCAAACTAGCCCAATATCAGAAACCTATCTACACATATCTCTGAAACGGGCTTCTAAAGTGGCCCGGGCCTGCACAGGAGAACCCTAGAAACCGAGAACACTTATAGAGAACCTACAAGCATTCGTCGGCGTCGTGAACTGCAGATCCACCGGAATAGAACTTCCAGTGGCGCGACGCCGACTCCGAATAAGCGACGGCATAGGACTGTTGTCGCTTCCCACACAAAAAAAAAAAAACTAAAAAAAAAACAAACGAGGAGGAAGAGATCTTCTTTTCGCCTTAGCCAGCTTCAGGAATAAAGGTAGGTTTCCGACCACTGGAGGATAGATCTGACATGCAAAGAAGAAGAAAAAGCAAAACTCAGCAACGACGAAAGTCCTCACTTAACCGCCTCAAATCCAGCTTCTCTTATCTACCGTAAACCGGATCCCGGTGACCTGAGATCTCCACACCCTATATCGAATACCCCCTTGAAGTGCGCTTGCTTGAAGATTCGGCCGGAACCAACGACGCTGCGCTTTTTCTTCTTCGCCTTCCCTTTGTTTTCGGTGAGGAAAGAGAGGATGATTTGATGAATTCTTTAGAGAGGATGATCCATCGGTGTTGCACTCACCGGTAGACCTAGGGGTCGTAGTGCACTGTGGAGAGCTTTGGAATGGCGGCGGCGAGACTCTCCAAAACCACTTCTCAAGTCTAGAACTTCGGAAAAAGTCTAGAGAGAGAAGCAACTATGAGAAATAAAAGTTTTAAATTATAATATTTTTTTTAAATCACTGTTATAAGACAAAAGAGTATATAGGATGAGATCTACGCAAAACTAAAGTCTGATGTTAGATATTCCCAAATATAAAAAAGTTATATCTCTTTATATTAAAGCTTGAAACCCTACTACTTAATTATGAATATCAATTTATTGGTTTAAGACCTAAATCGAATAAAAAGCATCTAAACTGATATCACCAAGTTGTAACCACTTGCAATTTATTCATACAATTTGTTCTTCATCTAAATCTCTGTTATTAATTAGCCGATCAAAACTCACTCACACTCCTCACCATTAGTTATATGTTTTCCTCCGCCTTTGTGGATCTCGTGTGCCGTTTACCTTCTTCCACACACACAAATATCCTTCGATTATATGTTCTACTTTAACAATAAGGGAAGAAGAAAGAAGAAAATTTTCGGAGTCGATATTTTGGGTAAATTTTGATTGTAGTCAGTTTTAAATAATTTAAGATGGTTATTTTTTTTTTTTTAAGTGTAAACTAACTAAACCAAACTTTATGGGGTTTAATGTTTCGAACTATAGATTTCGGAGATACAATTTTAAAGTTTTCAGTTTCGAGAGATTTAGGGTTTAAACTTATTTTTAGGACATTAAGCAATGGAAATTAGTTTTTGAATGGACATGTGCTATATAGTACTTCTTACCGAGAAATAGATCGCTTGCCAAAATATATTAAAGTGTTTTTTTTTAATTTTTTCATATATATTGAAAATTTATGTTTTTTTATAAAAATAACATTAAATTTTTTAAATTAATCAATAAATAAAAATATTATAATTATTCAACTGGTCAGACAAGTCAATTTTATTCAATATCTATATTAAAA